>WAAD01020749.1:0-15475 GCA_013389945.1 Fregata magnificens
ATGTTTCTTCTCCATACTAATGCTTTCACTTTCTAATTCCTTCTGAAGCTGATGGCATTACTTCTGTTGGAAATAAGATACTGGACTAGCAAATACTCTTTTCTTGTTAGTATTTTCTTATTACTTCTACATGTGTTTTCTTCAGTTAAATACAATTTAATAGGAAAAGTCTCGTATTTGCCCTTACTATAGCTTGTTATAATCATGCTGCTATATAATAAAAATTAGGATTGGGAACCAAACTATCGTTCTCTCTTTTCCATTTAGTACATCCTTTTTCCTCCTTTCTTTTAATTCTCCTATCTACTGACACAACACTAGTAATACAACAGCATTTCAGCGGTGAGATGAACTAAGTACCATTTTATGTCCCCTGGGTTTCAATGTACATTTAAATCTGATGTCCTGCAAAAAAGTCTCATGTACAAAACCAAGAGCTCTGAATCCTTAAATGAAAAAATTGATGGGAAATTTCACAGGGGCTTCTTGTCGTCTTTTTACTGCACCCATCTCTACAAATGTCTTATATTCATCTGGTATAAGTTCCCATTTCTGTGGGGATGATTTCCATATGTAAGTTGCTTCTCCTTTTTTCATACTTGGTATTTACTTTTTTATTTTGGGTTCTTGGCTGATGTTTCATTCTGGATAACAGACAATTTCCTTGCATTATAATATGGATAACACAGATGCTGTTATTAGTTTGTCTAAGACCTGCAGTTACCTCTCCAGTTCCGTTCTGTTGTTTTATTGCCTTGTACCCTATTTCGGCTTATAAACAGAGGATGCTATTTCTGTATGCTAAACTTTCTGACTAGTGATGTTGAAGACGCACAAGGACAGCAAACCTCTCTACTCCGTTTCTGAAGTAATTACAGAATTATTGTCCTCTCATTCCTGTGTTCCTGGCTGCCAATTTTAGGAATTTCCTCTTCTGTGAAATATGGAAGAGCAAAACTGCAAGCCAAGGAGAACCTGCCAATTCCTGAAGTGACATTTTTGCGTACCAGAGTGTTCAGTAGACAGAGGACCACCTAATTTGCACATCTATCTCATCTAGCTCTTAAATGGAGCTGTAATTGGACAGGACCATTGGAGTCACTTCATCTCCATTGTAGATGGTATGATTTCTCTAAAATGCTAGTAGGATTAATAGTACCTTAGTTTATGAAAGATCCCTGTTGCACTGGTATAGAAGCTGTATGCCACATACTCACCCCTACTGAGGTTTTTGGCCTCCGTAAGCAAAATGCTATAAAAACAGTGGCAACCCTATCATCACTTACTTTCCAAGCCAGACTGCCTATGTAGAGAAAACATTCATTTGACATACTGTTCTTGCATATGAAGTATTGGTGATTAAGATGCTGGAGATAAGTATTTAAACTTGTCTTCTGATTTTCCTTAGAGCCCAGATAAGGAGTCAGTTCACAAGAGTTTGAGTTAGTTCACAAGATTACCCAAACCTTACCAAGAAATATCTTTGGCAGGCTCTCCAGTGATACAGTAGTCACTGTCAGTTGAGTGTTTTTAGAGTTAGCATTACTCCAGCAGAGTATTCTCTGTTTAAAAACTTGCTAAAGCAAATGGAAACATTCACAGTGATTTCAGTGGGAGCTGGATCATGTCCTTGCTGATCATCCTGTGCACGCCTGACGGTTTCTGACTGCTACTGAAAACTGTCTCTTGTAAATGAACCCCCTTATGGGTGTGATGGCACTTTGGCTCATGAATCATATGTGTTAGCCATTATCACTCTCTTCAGCGTGGTGAAAGCTGGTAATTATGTAGCTGAGAGCATAGCTAAAGATTTTTAAAGCAATATTTAAGTCTTGTCCCTTAGCCCCTTAAAATAAATAAGTAATGCAATGAAATGGGACAGTATGGCTTAAACAGAGAGAAAGAACTTTGCGTTTCCTTCCAAAGAAATTCAGTTACTGCTCCTGGCATATCTGCAGTAACTCTGAGCTTTCTAAATGTTTAAGTTCACCTTTGACGATATGATTTAAAAGTGGAGAGACTTTCTAATGATTGTCTAAAATTTATTAAGAAGTATGTTACAAATGCCTTTCAGTCATTTCCATCTCTGTGAGGTCAAGATGTGTGTTTATACAAAGAGCTGATAATGTCAGGCAAAAGTACTGACCCATCCTTTAGAAAAGAAACAGAAAAGACACTGCAGAAAGTGACTGAATCAAAAAAATTTGAATTGCTTTTCAGAGATGATTGTTTTTCTCTCTGGACTAAATGAGGACTGAAGGAGAACTGTGCTCTATTTTAGGCATCGTAGTAGGTGCCAAAAATTAAGTAGAACCAAACTGGATGTAGTCCTTCTGGAAAGAAATGGTAGAGCAACTCATCATGACCTTGTGCCTCAGGCATCACAGAACAACCTCATAGGAGATTTGCCTGAAAGCCTTAACTGAAATCCAAGCTACTTAAAAACCATCAACCATCCTTCTCACCCAGAGTTTGTTAGGATGAATTGTTTGTTGCTGCTATTTTGCATGCATTCCACTGGGAAAAGCACTAGATGGGAAAGTTTTTAACTGTATTAGCCTTTCCTCTCACTGAGTATTTCTTTCAAGTACTGAACTTCGGAAAGTATTGATTATCCTTCTGTCAGATCACTCCATGCCTTAAAAATTCTCAACTAGCAAAAGAGAAAAAAAAAGAGTGCAAATTGAATTATAGTTCATTTGTAAGAATAGTGAAATCTATATCCTATTTTGTTATGTGAAATGTATTGGTTTTGCCTTTGTGAGCTTTGGTATTTCAGTCATTCATGATTGCTATAGTTTACTTCTTTTGTGAATTTTTTTTAAACATGAGAATGCAAGGGATTAGTCAAAAGAAACCAGCATTCTCTTGAGTAGTTTCTTCTGTGTTTCAATATTCTGCTTTTTCTGAAATCTGCCTTCAAGAAGATTGCTGGGGAGGGCTATGCTTGAGTTGGAAGTGCTATTAAGATTCATTTTATTTCTTGATTTATTTCTTTACTTCATGCATTTTAGAGGATTAGGCTCATTGCTGGGACTGTAAGTGTGGTTCATAAGATCACCTAGCCAACCATTAAACTAGACATTATGAAGTTAGTGTTTTCAATCTTTGTTTAGATAAGTTAAAATCAATAAGAATGATGTGTTTACTCTAGTGGAATAGAAATGTTCACATAAATCTCTAAGGCACTGATGTATATCTGTGGAAATGTCAAAGGTTCAGCCCATCTCTCATTGCAGAGGGTAGGTTTTCACAGAACCTGGATAGATGGCCTAAATAAAGATGTCTGGAGTTAGACTTGCTTTTGGTCAAGGCTTTGGGAAGCACTGTACTGTGTTTCAAGGTGAGGAAACTTCTGCCTCTTTTGAAGAGCTCTGGCTGTAATGTTAACATTGCTTTATATAGGGAGAGAGAAGAATAAAGGACAACATTACCTTCTTCGTATTTCCCATAGCAAACCATAAAGTGCGTTTAAGGAGATCTTTCATTTAAAGCAAATCTCTATTTAAAGATTTCTGCATAAAAACTTGTGAGTTCTGTGCTACATCAGTAACATATTTACCACAAAGGCTTTCTTTCTCTCTTTGATAAACAGTGTGTCTCCTAAAATTGTAGAGCAGTTTCATAAACCTTTTGGAAATTCAAAAAGATACCTAGAAAGAGAAATTGAAAACAAACAGAATACCACAAACAACAACAACAACAAAACCCTAGTCATTTGTGAGTGACAGAAAAGATGACACTTATTTTTTCTTGACCTTTTTCCCCATTTCTTGTACAGTGTAACTTCTTATCAGTGCTCTTCCTGAACTTGAAGAGTTCATAATACATCTGTCCTATTTTGATTCTCTGGTGTCCAGTATAGATGGAAGTATGCTGCACCATTTTCCTTAAGGGGGCACTAAGTTGGAACTCACTGTTATACTCAGCTGTTTTTGGGATTTTCTGGGAGTGTGAGGGGGGAACTTTCTGTAGTATAACGCCTCTGAGACCTTTACACTCTCTCAGTTGGGTCTGAATTGGTAGACAGGTTTGAAAGTCATTATGGAGGTTGAGAGGGCAGGGAGAAGATGGTAAGCAGAGGCAGTCAGATGCACCGAGTATGGTTGTATAGATCTTTCCTTCTTTGAGGAAGACCGCCTAAAAACTAAGATTTGGAGTTACAGGCAAAACTCAGAAGCAGCGGGGCTTATCTCAAATGTGTGTAATAGAGTCAGTGCAGGAAGTTCATAAAAATTAGGAACTGAAACAGATGTATTGTGTTCCTTTTTGATTAATACCGTTTTCCTAAAATTAGTGTGCAAGTCAGTCAAAGAAGGCTTTGCCTTCACAGGAGTTGGTTGCTCCAACCCAAATTCAGTGTTTTCCAAATGAAAGGAAGTGCACATATTTTCAGGCAGTATTTGAATATCTCTGTTCAGAAAAAGAATGTCTTCCGTTTCCATGGGGTACTTTTTTTCTTCTGGGAAGTCTCGTTACAGGGCAGCTCACTAAAAGCCTTCTTGTTAGTTGATTTCTCTGTGCAATACTTAAGAGGTTCGTCAACTTTTAGTCTGAGACGAGAGGAAAGAAAATTCTTGAGGGGAATTCTATTTCTTTTTTTCAGTTTTCAACTCGTGTATTAAATAGAGATACAATAAGCCATTGCATTTTACATTGAAAAAGCTATACTAGTGTAAGTACACAGCTCACCAAAAGCAAAAATGAAAGCAAATACTTTTTTGTTCCACAAACTCTACCAAAAGTTCAGTTCTTCCTTCTAAACTGAAAGTTCAAAATCAGTTGTATAACCTGTAGATTTTGCAATTGTCGATATAAAAAAAGCAGCACTGGATCCCAGCCTTCATTCACTCACTTACTTAACAGTAAGTCAGAACCTGTTCAAACGTTTTTCTTAAATTGGGGTTACAGAAAAAAACACTGAGTTGTATCGGTTCTCAGAATACGTGAGCTGTGCTGTAGATGCTGGAGGGCAAGACTGAGCTCTGCCTTGCTTTAATTAGTAGGCACTTTGCAGTAGTAGGAAATTGTCGCAAAATCAATCTACTACATGGTAATCTGCATTATATTTCAGAGCAATACCTCATTAGTTATATGCACTCTAAAAGACTTATAAAAGCAAAGTAGTGCACCTTTGCTGGCAGTTTTTAATTTGTATGTGTTCTCCGTAATTTCTCTATATTATGAAAAATGAAAGTATAAGAATAATGTGAGTTCTATTACTTTAAATAGTATCTGTCTACATTGAAAGCTCAGATGACAAAGCAATTGCAGAATAATACAGAAAATGAGGAGGGGAGAGTAATAAAAGCATCTTCTAACTAAGACCTGACTAATTATTGGCTTTTAATTTAGGTGATGAATGTTGCCATTTTATTTGGAATGGTTTGGATTCTACAGCTCATAGCTTGGTAAAAGACATTTGTAGTTCTTAATCTTTTTAAATAAATGTGGCATTAATTGATCACTGAAAACTTATTAGCCTTCCCAACACTGAATTCCAAAAATACAGTTTTTGGATACTCTTAATTCCAAAAAAATCTATTGCTTTTTTTATTTCAAAGACTGAATTCTAATTTTCTGATTGAGATTATTGATCTGATCTTGGGAAAAAACCACCATATTAAATACGACTTTTTTTCTTGTGTGCAGAGTGTAAATTCTTCAGACGTAACACACCACTCTTATTTTGAATTTTCTTTTTTCAGGCTGAGTAGACTGATCTCATTTACTTTAATGTTGTAACAAACTTTTCTTGTCTCGGAGATGGTACAAATTACATTCAGATCACCTTCCTACTATCAAAGCAGGCGAAGGTGACATTAGTCTTTTTCTACACTAAATTGTTAGTAGTGCAGTGTAGCAAATATGTAAGAACACAATAAATTTGCTGCAAATACCCCAATGTAGATGGAAGTAGACCGGTAATAACAGAGTAAGTCCTTGTGCTATATAAATTATTTAATGCAGGGAACTGATTTCAGCTATATTTTTTAAAGATCTTTTTGACTCACTTAAAATAAAATTTCTACTAACTGATATCTCTATATCAGCAATTTTTAAAAATTTAAATAAATTCTCCATGCAAAGGAGAATCATACCTTATATGAACATTGTATTATTAAGACCAAACACTTCTGTCTTACCATATAGTTATATGGCCACTGTCATTTTATTAAACGAACTAATCTTGTTTCTCAGTTGATTTATCAAATGTTCAAGCTTCTGTAATCCCATGCATTCTGGTAAGCACTGGAGAGCATTCTGGTCTTTGGGGAAAAATACAGAAACCTAAGAAAGTCTGCAAGGAAAGATCTTGAAACAGCTGTTTTAACACAGTGGCTCTGGACTGGTTCCTCATGGACGTGCTCTTTTTTCATGCAGCTAACCCAAGGTTAATTGTTATGCTTCAAATTCATGCCATACTCAGTTTCCTTGTGAAAACAAGCCCTAAGACTGGTCCTGCACATCCCAGGCTTATAAGAAATCAAAGGAGTTTGGGAAGGAGAGTACAAGTATGCAGACTCCTAGGAGCTACTGTATCCCAATATCCCAGTTCTCTTCCAGTAAATCCAACCCTGAAACTTGCACCCAGTTTGCTTTATAGAAACTTCTAGTTACTTTGAATGAAAATTGGATAATTGAACCAAAAATATTTTCTACCCACTCTATTTAAGAACCTGACTTGCACTGACAAAAGTAAGGTGGTCATATTTATTGCTGTGAACTGCATGAATTCAGAGGAAATCCAGTTACTTTGTTTTTCCACAAAGGATATTTTCCAGTGTTTGTGGTAATGGGCATTCTGAAGCGGGGACAGGGGGTTGTTCAAATGCAGATTTTGGTGAACTGGTATGTATGGCATTACTGGATAACAGCCAAGATGCTGGAATCACAGGTTTGAATTGAAGACTCTATGCAGGGATTAAGAGTTCTTAATTTGTATCAGTTTTCCCTGAAAAACGGTAATAAAAATGACATCCTATGTAATGTAGGCTATATAATATAGGCTGCCTCCCTGGGGCCTGGGTTAAGGACACCACTAGGAAACTTCTTAGCCTGGTACAGCCCTCTGACTATTACCCATTATTGCTCTTCCATGTGGGTGGTGATGAAGCCGCACTGCGTAGTCCAGGGGCAATCAAAAGAGACTTCAGGGCCTTGGGACGGTTTGTAAGGGAATCTGGAGCACAGGTTATTTTTTCCTCTATCCTTCCAGTTGCAGGCAGCGACACTGGAAGAAACAGACGGACCCAGTCTATTAATACATGGCTCCGTGGCTGGTGTCACCACCACAGTTTTGGGTTTTTCAATAATGAGATGGCCTACACGACACCAGGCCTGCTGGCATCGGATGGGATTCACCTTTCTCAAAGGGGGAAGAGGGTCTTCACTCACAAGCTAGTGGGGCTCATTGACAGAGCTTTAAACTAGGGTTGAAGGGGGATAATATCAGGCTTGCCCGTGGCAAGCTGTGAGATGACATGCCAAGGTTATAGGGACGGGGTGCCAGTGAGGGCCCTCAGCCTGTTGCTCCGAGATGTGCTGGGTACACTGCAGCACACTGGAAGTCTTACAGGCATGAGTCAGGGGCTCCTGAGGTAATCGGAGCCAAGAGGGAAACACCGGTGAAATACCTCAAAGTAATTAAGGTGTGTTCCTCTAAGAAAGTGACACAGCCAGCAGCCCAGCTGAAGTGCCTCGACACCAATGCACAGCATGGGCAACAAACAGGAGGAGTTGGAAGCCACCGTGCTGCTAGAAAGCTATGACCTAGTTGCTGTTACTGAAACTTGGTGGGACGAATCCCATGACTGGAGTGCGGCTATCAATGGCTACAGGCTGTTCAGAAGGGACAGGTGAGGGGTTGCCCTCTACATCAAGAAATGGATAGGTTGTGAAAAGCTGCCTCTGAAGAATAGCCACGAGCAGGTTGAAAGCTTATGGGTGAGAATTAGAGACCAAGGCAACAAAGGGAACCTCGTGGTTGGTGTTTACTACAGGCCACCCAATCAGGGGGAGCCTATTGACAAAGCCTTCTTACTCCGGCTACAGGAGGCATCACAGTCGCAGGCTGTCCTCCTGCTGGGGAACTTCANGCACAAGAGCTGTTGATCCCCAGGTGTAAGAAATCAGGAAAGGAAGGCGAGACACCGACATGGATGAGTCGAGTCCTGCTGGTCAAACTAAAGAGCAAGAAGGAAATGCACAGGCAGTGGAAGCAGTAGCAGGTATCCTGGGAGGAGTATAGGGATGCTGCCTGGTGGTATAGGGATGGTGTCAGGAGGGCCAAGGCACATCTGGAGCTGAACTTGGCAAAGAATAATAAGAAGGGCTTCTATAGGCATGTCAGCCTCAAAAGAAGCGTGGCCAGCAGGTCGAGGGAGGTGATTCTGCCCCTCTACTCTGCTCTGGTGAGACCCCACCTGGAGTACTGTGTCCAGCTCTGGAGTCCTCAGTACAGGAAAGACATGGGCCTGTTGGAGCGGGTCCAGAGGAGGGACACAAAAATGATCAGAGGGATGGAACACTATCCTATGAAGAAAGGCTGAGAGAGTTGGGGTTGCTCAGTGAGTTGGGGTTGCTCAGCCTGGAGAAGAGAAGGCTGCAAGGAGGCCTTATTGCAGCCTTTCAATACTTAAATGGGGCTTATAAGAAAGATGGGGACAAGCTTTTTAGCAAGGCCTGTTGCGACCGGACAAGGGGTAATGGTTTTAAACTAAAGGAGGGTAGATTTAGACTGGATATAAGGAAGAAATTTTCTGCAAGGGGGGTGGTGAAACACTGGAGCAGGTTGTCCGGAGAGGTGGTAGATGCCCCATCCCTGGAAACATTCAAGGTCAGGCTGGACGGGACTCTGAGCAACCTGATCTAGTTGAAGGTGTCCCTGCTCATTGCAGTGGGGTTGGACTAAATGACCTTTAAGGGTCCCTTCCAACACAAGCTGTTCTATGATTCTATGATAATATGTTTCAGAAATTTGCAAAATCAGCAAAATTATGTAAATATTGCACATTAAAAGAATTGCCTTTGTTGTTGATGAATAAGGCCTTGTTTATGTAGTGAATAACTGTTACTACTGTCTCAAACAGCAATACCAGTTTAATCATGTGTCATAAGTGGAATGAGTCTGCTGTGTGTGATTTTTTTTTCTTTGTTTGTAATGAAACTATATATTCACTGTTAAACATCATGTGGCATTACAGGATCAGAGTGAAGCACAGGTATTTTTTCAGTCCCTTAAATCATGGGGTTGGCAGGAAGCCTACAAATTAAGAAAGATCAGAGGTTGCAATTCTTTGAGAGGGAATTGGTGGAGTGTGCTAATATACCACTTCTTTTTCTTGTAACTTTTTCCCAAGATTGACACTGTACCACAAAATGTTTGCACTTCCTTGCTATGCCAGATTTTTGGTGAGGTGACACCTGGTGCTGCACTCTCTGAGAAGGGGTTTGGGAATCACATATTTGTGCTGGTCACATAAGAAGTAATTGCATGTGCCTTTGGCTAGCATAACTGTGTGTCTTGGTGAAAGAATCACAGAGATTGATTCAGTGCTTTATTATTTCATAGAGAATATCAGCTGCTTTAGGGTCACGTAGGTCCACAAGTGTTAATTCAAGTTCTGCTTAAGACATGCTATTTTCCATTCCATCTGTATCCCTGTGAGGATTGACCACTAAGACTGGGGAGTTAAATATGGTATGTCTTGTCACCACTCACGTGCAACACTTGCATATAGCCGGCTTTAGAAACCAGGGAAGTTTTATCATATTATCCTGGTGAGCCACCAGGGTCCATTGAGCTTTTTATCATCTCCTTATTGATTCCCAACTGTCAGTTTTCCTCAGCCATTAAAGATAGCCTTTCTCTCATCTCCCTTCTACCTTCTGAAACTAGATAAATCATTAATTTCCTCACTTAAAACAGGAAGAATAGGTTAATTGCTTAGTGATCCAGAAGTTTTTATTTAATAAAACTCACATATCAAAGAAACACAGGAAGGTTCATAGAGTCCCTTTAATTGTCAGTTTTTCCTGTTAAACCTCTAGGTGCTTGCAAATACCACACCATACTGATGCTGAATTTCCATGGTACTTCATAGCAAACCTAAATAACAGGAGAAAAAAGAGATTTAAAAAGGAATTGCTTTTTACCAGCTGATAAAAAACAGATTTTACTGGTTACAGATTTACAACAGTGCTTAAGATTTGTAAGAAGGTCTGAGTAAGACCTGCATTCTTACTCAGTATTGTGAATGTCCCAGAAAATTTTGGGACCAACTTAGGGAACACTTTTCCTGTCAAGGAAACATGTTTCAAAACATGTTTCAAAGGAGTGAGGGGGAGGGAGTAGAGGTAAACTATATATGGATAGTGGCCATGATTGATGAAATGTCAAGCAACTAACTTAAGGTCAGATTCAGATCTCAAGACACTGCTTTAACCTACTGTTGAAATTCTTGCTATATTTAGGTTTTTGTCAAGGTCCCACTCTGTGATTATGTGAAAACGTCAGCTTTTTCTTTAAAGGTCCTAGCCCATATACTTCTGGGAAGAAAATTGAAGGAATTAATCTTTAGAGGGTCAAACAAAGAAAAGAAAGTAGCCTGCTTGATACTGTTTGTTAAAAATATGGCTTCTCATCATAAGGGGTGGTTTCATTCATGATTTTTTTTAACACAGTTGTAACATTGGGGTTCACAGTACCACATAGTAACTTTATAAGTTACTTTCCCCACAGAAGTAACAACACAATTTGTTCATTACATTTCCTTTTTTCCTTTTTTTTTTTTTTTTTTTTTTCGGCAGAGTGGGAAGGCAATGGGCAGAGAAAAGACAAAAGCATTTCAGTTTCATTTGTGAATATTTAAGTTGCTGCAGAAGTAGACGTAGTTGTATTCATTTCCAAGGAACAGTAATTTACCCATTAATCTGGAAATGATCCGTTTCTAGAAAGAAACATTCATCTTTATATAGAAATGCATGGCTATTCACAAGAAAGTGGTGATCAATTTTGCAGCAACATGCTAAAGCATATTTAATTACCTTATTTCAAGTTAGATGGAAGTGCCAGACAGAATAATATACCAGAGTGTCCCTGAAATACTTGTAGTCATCTATACTGTGCTTTACAGAGGAAAACTGTTAAATCAGTGTATGTGGAACACAGAACCAAATTCTTCTTAGTGACATCTGTGTAAATTTGAACAGCTCTGTAGATAACTAGTTAAGTTACTCTGGATTTACATTGTTATAACTGTTAGAATGTTGTCCAAGAATCTTTTTGAAAGTGTACAGACTCCTAACTTTCACTGAAAATAATAGGCAGTATTGTCTGCCTATTTCTCTAAGAGACTGTTTTACTAGATCTGAAAGGAACAGAGAATGAATTGTCAGGTAATTTTCTTACAATATTCAGATATTCTTTACTGGTGTGTTTCATATATATACTCTGTATATACTTTTAAATATATCTTGATGAGAATTGGAAACATCTGTTTCTTTGCTCTTTTGTGCTTTGAAGACCATGTACTGTTCAGCTTGCTGCTAGGGTAATGCATGGGGTTTTTTTCTGCACCCTTGAAGTTAGAAGACTTTCCTGGAAGAACATACGCTTGCATAAATTTTCTGTGATGTCATTGTTCTCCAAATGGATTTAGCTGCCAGAGCGTGGAGCACAGTATAGGAAGAGATGTTAACCATGTATCAAGTCAGTATCTGAGACCGGAATAACACATGACCTTGACTGCCATTTACCTCTTTTCCTCTCTTTAGCACTTGGACAATTTTGATAGTAAGATAATGGAGTTGAGCATCTCTTGCTATATTTAAATATAGCACCTGTTACAATGAGGGCTGATTTCAGTTACGCTGTCTAGGTACTGACATAATTCAGATTGATAATGTGAACAAACCTGAATTTCCAAAAAAAATTTCCTGTCCTGCAGTAAAAAATTTGCTTCAAGTTTTGACAAAAGGTTCATTGATCCCAAAAGTGCCACAAATGTCAGTCATGAAAATTTCCATATTTGGACCCAAATCTAACATTTTTCTTTTCATAAGGCTATATTGTAAAGAATCTGATCAACCTTGACTGACATGCTGCTGCTCTCTTAGAATAATTTATATATCCCTTGCAAGAATATTTATTTGTACTTTCACTTACTGTGAGAATTATGTTCTCCAGAAGTCCTTAATAAAACATAGTATACTTTCTTTACAGAGAGATTGATCATATCTGGAATTAAAGTATACAATCACATACCTATAAATAAAAATAACATCTTCTTGTGTTGCTGGTGCACTGAACTTTGAGATATTCCTTGGTAACGGTGTAGAATATATAAAAAACTTTTGTTGAAATATGATATCTGAAAAGCAAATGCCCTGTCACCAGATGCTCTTGTAGACAAATAGTTTTCTTACAGGAGGCAACAGATATAACCCATATTTGAATTTCTGTAAAGATAGTTGCATACTAATCATTCTTCAGTAATGCACCTCAAGAATTTGTGGCCATCTGAGCTCTGAATTTTTTATTTTAAATCATGACAAGGAATTTTATTGGTGGAGTGTAGGAGAAATGATAAAAGGACATGTGTACGAGAAGTCAAATGTGACTTGCTATATCTCGCTATGCTGGCTTCCTTGAAATATCACACATCAACAACAGTTCATGCACAAAACTAAACATACTGTTGGAGTCCTGAAGAGAAAGTTGATGGAGATATACTTGTCAGTTCCAGTGAATCAGGATCATAACTGAAGTGGTTTTGACCTACAACAACTTCTTTGTAATTACCTTGTTTTCATTCTCATTTGTCTTCAGGTTGGGGATCTTGATGAATCCCGTATGTTTGGGCTACATCAGTACAGGTAGCAGTAGTAGCTAATAACTGGAAAGTCTGAGAGGAGGAACAAGAATTTTCAGAAATTTCAGGAGAAAGAAGTTCATTTTTACTTTTTCAAGGATTGGAAACATACCTCATATTGTTCCCAAAACATTTTTACAGTCCTGCATACAGGTACTAACACTGAAGTGTTTCCACTAAATCAAACAAGAAAGTTACGTGTTGCTGCTTTCTGATCAAAGTGCTCCTTTTTTCAGGAGAGGACAGTATACATCATACAATAACTGCATGCTATGGAGTATCAATCATCAAGCCATATGTTCTGTATACTGGTGTCACAGTACGTATTTTATTTTTCCAGAAAGATAAATGGAGAGGCAGACAGACGTGGAATGTGTGGCAAGTTATAATTAAATGTTAGCCTAAGGCTAATACTGCTTTGGTTAACCTAGCTTTATCACCCAGAAACTTGGATGAGAATTACCTAGATGAATTCTTTAAAAGAGAAGCTTGCTACATCTCCATTTTAAGATGGGAAGCAGATTCTGCCTGTGTTATAGGAGCAGTAAAAGGCAAGATATTTGGTTAAAAGTCCACAAAGGAAACAATTGTCTTAAAACAAATATCAATGTTTAAATGTGCAATGATGTTTTTCCTTTTAAGACAGAGAAAGAGGTTTCACATCATATCTCATCAAAAGTCTTTACAATGCAATCATTTCTGCTTCCATTTTTCACCCAAGAAAGCATCCTGACCATAATTGGAAGGCAAATGTTAGATCTTTGTTTAAGGCAGAACGATCATGATGAGTTTGCACTGCTGAAGCATATTTCTGCTACTCTTCTCCTCCCTGAGTAATCCATAACAGGGAAGTTTCCTTTGTCAGTAAATAAATTATGAAATATTTAGTTTATGCTCAAATGTGCATTATTGATTCAAAATTGTTCAGCGGGAGAGAACCATTCAAATAGTTCAAACCCGCAAAATAGTTAAAGTGTTCTGGCAAAATGGAATTCCTTAATAGAAATGCCAACACTGCAACAACCTAGAATTGGTCATAACATTGTGCTCTATATTTCTGGGAGGGATATCTGGTCAATTTTGCATGAGTACTTCAGAATTTGTGCAGTATTGGTGAAATATTCTTCATGCTCTAAACATGTTCTTATGGAGACAATTTATAAGCCTTGCTGTATGCAGTCTCTTGTGGAAATCAACAACTAATATTTTCTTCCTAATGATGTCTGTATTAATTATTAGATACAGTTAATGAATAACCTCCCATTCTGGAGGAAAACTTGCTACCACTGGGATTAAATGTTGATAGAACCTGTAGTTAACAGTAATATATTACTGAGAGAAAGCAGTGAGAAAGCTAAATCTTGACCCATTTTTCTCTTCATAATAGCTGATCATTTGAAAATGTGCGTTTCATAGTGCGTAATATGCAACAGAGAGCCTGAGCAAAATGACTAAGACACAGCTTTGTCATCTGCAAGTGTCTCCCACTGGTACCAGGGTTTGAGTAGGAACCTCACAACATACACACCCACACACCCAGGCAGTGTATCATTCATGCTACAGGTGAAACTGTCATTAAAACTAAATATAAAAGTTCCAAGTTCCTGGAGAATGTAAAGCCATATTTTTTTCCTATTTAGGGAATCAAATCCAATTTACTACTTGCTAACATAGTGCTAACCTACAGTAATTACATATGTGAAATCACAAAATCAAACAGGCCACGGTGTTGCTATTCATAAAAAGTTTCCTTTACTTCTTTAGCAATACATCTTGTTATAAGGAAACATACAGGTGTCTAATATGATAATATGATCGAGTCCAGAAACCACTTTTTCAGTCTTTATTTTACAGTTAATGTAAGTCAAAGATGCTGGCAGGAAAGACATTTGCAAAGAATATGCAATAAAATGGAAAGATGAAGTTGCAGCTGAGCAGGGTGGTATGACAACTGTTATAAGAGTGAATGATAGAGAAATAGGTAGCAGAGAGAAATGAATGGTCTTTCATAAGGGCTGATATTCTCAGAAAAGCTCTTAATTTGCCTAATCATTGTTATTGCTGTCTGGCAGCTGTGAAGGTATTTTATACCACCTGAGAACCTGACCCAGAGGGAGGAAATTAAGCCAGAGGTGTCACTGCTGAAAATCCAACCATATTTTTGATTGAATCTTATTTATTCATTTATTTATACATAGGTTTTGTTGTTATTTGTTTCATTGAATCTGCTGTTGATTTTTTTAAAAAGTATCAAGATATCCTTTAGATAGCTTAGATAAGGTGGTTTTTGATGAAAACTACTTCTTCCTTTGACCAAACCTAACGAGAATTTAGAGCATCAGTTCTTCCACAGTGGTTTGGGGTTTTGTTTTTGAGGTAATGAAATGTAACATTTATCATTACTAGCTCTCTTGCTTTGTCTTAAACAGGTCTGCACCTATGGATTCCTTTATATAGGATGGCTTTCGACCAGTGTACTAGTCTAACAAGAAGACTGCATACTAGGGAAGAAACACTTATGCAAGTGAAAGACAATGGTGATGAGCATTGTGTTGTTTTCTGGCAAAATGTGAGATATTATTTTGCAGGCTACATGTCAG
>WAAD01020760.1:0-16548 GCA_013389945.1 Fregata magnificens
CCTTACTGAAAAGCGAGAGGAAAGTATTTATTCAGCTTTTGGACCATAGCTATATTGTCTTTAATCACCGTCTCACTTCAACCTTATAGCAAATTCACATCTTATTTCCTTGGGTTTCTTTTGCTTTACATGGTGGAAGAACCTTTCATTGCTTGTTTTCAATTGCTCTACTACTTTTACAGAAATTTTTCTTTATCCCTATATTTAGAGATACCAAAGACCTAATTTCTTTTGTTCATTCTTTTTGTCCATTCATTATTAAATCTCTGCTTTTTGAATTGTTGGATAGTGCTGTTGGGCCCAAAACACTCCTCTGTACATCTTGAGACACAGCTCTGTATAATTATCAGCCACTTAATCTAAGTTTCTTAAGTATATTATTTTAGACCTGTTACCAGTAAATAAAGAGGATGCTAAGGAAGACACAGTTATAGAAAACTGTGTCTTCCTTAGCGTCCCCCTTGTTTACTGGTAACAAGTCTAAAATAATACACCTTTTATTGGCCAAGTGACAGTCTTCCGACTAACACTTTCAGGAACAGAAGGCCCTTATCATTACTGTTTATATTTGTTCCCCGTTTTGTTTCTGGAAAGTTGAAGTTTCCCACTGAGACCCAGATTGTGGTAATGCTTGTTTCTGTTTCCAAGTACAGCTGATACCCAGCACTAAATTAGTAGAATCTCTTCAATCGCTCCAAGGTTGTTTCAACCTAACCAGACTTGACTCTATGCTTTATCTCCCTTCTTACCTCTATAAAGTCTATCATATCTTTAATTTGGGATATGACCCCATGGCAATAATTTGTGTTTCTACCTTCCCAAACACCATGCCCAGGAGTACCAATGCTCTGTACCATGGCAACTGTGTCACCATGTCATCTCTGTGGTATCTGTCTATGCCTATGGTGTTATTTCTATAATGTCCTGTTTCACCTCCAGCACTTCTATCTCTAGGTACTCCACTTTGTTGCTCAGGAATCTTGTATTAGTCTACATATTTTTCAGTTGTCCTTTTTGGTGAGCATCCATCCTCACTTCTACTTCATTTTCCATAGGGACCCTCTCCTCATCAAATATATACCAGTTCCACTAACGACCCTTGGTAGGTAGGGAAAATTCAGTTTCTTTCCCTATGCCATTTACCCAAGCGTAGTGCAAGGAAAAGAGTTCAACCTTTTTTTTTTCCTAAGTCCAACTTTTTTGAGAGAGGATTTTTGGAAACTTCCTGTTAGCTTTGAAGCCAGCAATATTTTCTGTGGCTTGGCATTGCCCACAGAAACTGGATTCATTTTTCCTTTCAATCACTGGATGGCACTGAATGACAGTCTTTGGGTATCGGCAGCTCAAGCTCGGTTTATGATGCAAAAGACAGGGAGGTAGATCTGAGAGGTCTTGTTTATCTCCAAAACACCACGCAATATTGGGCCGATACTAGCCTGGCTCCCAAAACCACTGTAGCTGAAATCATGCAGCTTAGCTATTGAGTTAATAAGCCCTGTCCCTTTTAAGCAGGTTAGTTGTGACCCGTAGCCAAACTAATGTTGGTTACATGGAAGGATCAGCTGCAGATGGTTTGGGGCTACATTCAATGCTTTTAATGTGCTGTGTGACAAAATCAGCTGGTTTTGTTTGTAGCAGTATATAAAAGTGTGATTTAAATACAGCTATACACATATATAAAAGAATGGCTTGCTGCTGTTGCTGTTAGTAAAGTTTAAAGATTGTACGATTGTTAATTATGGTTAATCTTACTTGTCTTCAGGCAAATTGTTGTGATTTCTTCAGGTAGCATGAAAAAAAAAAAGAAACTTCCACTTTGGCCTCAGGTTAAATTTATTATGTATGAAGGTTACTAAAGCATTAGAAAAAATAAATCTCAACCTTCTGAAAACTTCTACTAAATAAATCCAGGTTTCAGTTTCCCCCTCAGAAACTTCTGAGGGGGTATATAAAACCAGAAAAGTCTAATGAAAACTCACTCCGCCTTGACTGTGAGATAAAGGTCACTCCTTCTAAGTGTAGGCTAATCTTTTGCCATGTGTTTAAACATCTAAGTTGTTGCTTCTACTATTTAATTTCTTTAGGTAAATTTATGACTTCTTGTATTTCATCTGGTGTAGGTGGAGATTAATCATTATGTAAATTTAAATGATATAACGGCAACATCTGTTACTTAGTAACACAAATGTATGATTATATTCTGAGGTAATTAACTATTTTCATAAGCCTTTTTGAGCAAATTACATCGCTCATTAGACTTAGAGTCACCCGCACCCTACACAGACTCTGTGCTAGTGCAAATTACGTACACAAATTGCCTTGGGGGCATGTTTGCCCTAAATTATGTCTGCTGGGGCTGACGTGACTGGAAGAGGGCTGATACCCACTTGAACTGCTGAGTCACGACACATTACAGCTGGATTCAGGATGCGTCTGCATCTTGCAGCCTGCAATGCTGCATTTGCTGTTGCCAGAAATTCAGACAGGACTGCCTGAAATGTTCAGCCTTATAAGTAAACAGAAAGAGACTTCTTGGTTGAGGGAGAAATAGCTAGGTAACGACATGGTGAAATAGTGGAAATCCATATGACATTTAAGAAGTGTGAAAATATACTTATCCATAGAAATGCAGTCATATGAAATAAAAGGACCAAGAATCTAGAGGGCTCCCTGGCATAACATAATACCAGGAACTTGGGGAAAGATGGGACAAACAAGATAAACTGTTGATTAACAAGATATTGGGTGAGGTTCCCAGCTTCTGTGAGAATGCTTACCTTTGCTGGAGTACATGCAACTGAGCATGGATGGCATCCCTACATGGTCTGCAGCATTTCATGTCGAGTCATACACTGCTTGTTTCTTCTCCGTTGCAGTTGATGAGAATGATGACACTGGCTACACGAGGCTGAACTGTGTCATGCATAAAGTGCATCATACACCCCAAAAACACTGCATAGCTGACTTCTGCACTCTCTGTTACTACAGAAAGGTGTGTAAAAAGGAGACAAGACCTGAAGTGACATGAGAATGAAGCAATTTATATCATTGCAGATCGAGTTGGATGTTGCCTCCTGAAAGAAGGTGTAAACAGGAAGAGAATTACCATTTTGGGCCCTAGTGATTTATGTGTATTCTATAAGTTTTTATAATTTCTTTATCCTCTTCCCTGTGTGCATGTGTCACCCATAGATTGTGACATCCATCTCTGGTAGCAGCAGCTGAACACAGAACTGCCAACGAATGCTGAAGCGTTGCAGGGTATTTACACAGAATCAACCACTGTTACTCCATTTCTGCTACTATACCTCCTGTTCTCTGTTTGCTAGTGACATTTTTCCTCTGATTTTTTCCTAAATGTTTTTAATTCGTAGCTCGGATTTAGAGCTGAATATCCAAGATGGACATGGATAAGCATAAACAATTGTTGGGAGGCTAACTGATGCAAGCTAAAACAGGGTCTCAGTTTTACTTCTCTGTGCTCTATTCTATAATTTTTGTGCTCTATTGTACCAGGAAGTGCTGCTAAGTGAAAATTATTTTCCCATATTGCAACAAGTAGAAGAATTTTAAAAAATCTTTTTTGATGAGGCACCTTCTAAAAAATCACATCTTATTAATCAAAATCTTTTAAAAACCAATACAAAATAACCTTTCCACTTAAAAACAAATCTCAGAAGAAGTAACACTTCAGGTTAATTTTGTACTCTACCTTCAGTTGATTAGAGTCCATTATAATCAGGATGAACTGAGAGTTAAATGACACCCTGAAAGTTTCTGTCCTTCTGTTAGCAAAATTCTTAGCATGTATAAATATTTAAGGATAAGACACATTATATTATTTAGCACAGCGGAGCCCCAGTCTTCGCTCTATACCTACAGTCAATCCTAAATAAGAAAATAAAAAATTGAAGCAAACACATTTAACAGAAATATTTTATGTGATACACCTGAAGGTCACTGAAGTACCTGGGGCCACAGAAAACGCCCAGGGAAATCCATTCTGGGCCATAACCAAACATGAGGGCTCCCTACCACTCTCAAAAAATGTTTTACTCCAGAACAAGTAGCGGAGCATATTGTTATTCTAAAATATTTGAAATAAACAAGTCTAATAAAAAACACTAGAAAAGTGCTGGACATAGCCTGTGATTAGACACCAAACACACTCTTTCTGACTGGCATGTCTTGGAAAGCTATCAGACTTGCCACCTGGCTGTGGTTTTTTTGTTTGTTTGTTTATTAATCAGTGTTATATTGTTCTTTTAATGCACATATTTTAGAAATGTTTAGAAATGTTCATAGAATTACTACTACACTATCTCAACAAAATGAAGGGCTGCCTTAACCTGCGGCTGCCACACCGCCTGTCTGGACTGCCTATGCACAGGAACAGGTTAGGCAGGCTGAACCAGATGCTGAGATTCACCTCCCCTAGCTGTACTCAGTGATGGAAATTGGACACTTGGATAGGTGCCTCACCGGCAAGCAAAAAACATCAGTAATGATTGCTTAAAAACCTTCAAACTCAGCTTGAAGATTCTTCAGATCCTATCTACAATTAAAATTAGGCATATGCATAGCATTTTTCAAGGTCTGTGTTTAAATTTCAGGAATGGAGATGAGTGTCAAAAATTTGGTTTAAATAATGTAAATGTTTAGAAATAAGTAACTGAATATATTCAAAATACTACACGTAACTCCCCAAGCCCACACATAGACATAAGCTTTTGCAAAAACTGTCACATGCATGAAATATTTTCTAATATCGTCTTGAACTATAGACTGAAGAATAAAAAAGCAGAGGAAGTGTTATATGTAAAGAGTCATATCTATCAAGAATTTTTGGAAAATAAATTCTGGAGTTGGCCACATGTGATGGCCAGTATTCCTGATGACTATTTCCTTAGGCATTTTACTAACAAACAAACAAACTTACTTCTATAAATTTTCTATTGCTTGTTTCGTGGAAAAGAAAACTCACTTTTTGTATTAAAGCCACTGACAAATATGTAGCCATGTGGAAATGTATTTATTCAATATATTTTGATTTAAGTGCTTGCCTACTCTCTTCCTGAGACTCTAGGTAAATTAATACCCATGCTGTTCGTACTAATAAAATATCTAGCCTGAGATTCAGCCCCCAAACACATGGTAAACAGATCTACCATGGAAAATGACAAAAATGTATTAAAAAAAGACTCATTACTAGGGTAGATGATAACTCTGCTATATGAACCTCCTGCTGCATTCTTTTTCCACTTACACTATGCTTTGAGCATTCCTACATGCTTGGGACCACGCAGTTTTTATTTTAGTATACGTTTTACATAACATTCGGGAAAAAGAAATCTCTGAATTTCTCTCTTTGATCATGAAGCTGACACTGTGCTTCTATCAAATAGTGCTATGTCAAACTTAGTTTTACTACTGCTTTGCTGATTATTGCAAATCCACAGGTCCTTTGTAGGGAGAGGAAGGAGACAGATATTTTCAAAACAGTAAGGATGAGGTTAACTTTTAAACTTTAAATCACCTGTAAGTGATCATTGTCAAATCTCATCAACTGGAATTTGATCCAGTTGCCTATATACAGGTCTCTACTTCACCTTATATAGCATATGAGACATCCGTAAAAGGCTAGCTGATACAAAACAGGACTTAAAGGACATCCATACCCTTTTGCAGTGGCAGATAGGGGCCAGACAGGGTAAGATGCAACATCTAAAACTGACCTCTTGGATTCCTTCTATAACTGATGGAAAGACAGAAGGAGTTTATTTTAGGGAAGGATGAATTGTCCTCCAGAAATATCTATCCTTTTCCATTTACATAGAGCAAATCTAATTTACCAGCTTGGGTCAGATATCCAAGTTTTAGCTGCCTAGAATTAAGTAAAATGAGTCCAGTCCCAAGGCGTTCTCAGTGCCCTTACAGACCTTTTCTAAGGATCAGAGATATGTTTTTACCCACGTAAACCAGTTCTAGTCTACATAGCATACATATAATAGGGCTTCAACGTGTTGACTAAACCCTTTCCTCCTAACCTGTAAGTCTGTTTACCTCAACTCGTACTACAGCTTTAGTGGAAGAATTGAGTCAGCCAGCTCCTATGGATAACTTTTTAAAAGTCTTGTCCCAAGCTGCAGTTTGTTAGCACTTACAGAGCTAAAGTTTGGTAATGCCAGATTTTAAACCTGAACACATACTAAATGGCCACAAAAAGTCTGCACAGCCAATGCATGGTGACCTCTGAAGCTTTTGAAAAAACTTGAAATCATTCAACTTCAAGGTCACAAACATGCTTATACTGCCCATTTCGATATGGAAAATTTCCACACAGTACAACAGACCATTTTTGTTTGTGTGCCACTGGGTGATAATGAAATACAATGGAGGAGATCTTGATAAGTCATTTCCAGCTGCCTCTGCTTCCTACTGAAATCGCATATAAAATGACAGCAGCTAAAAAGCCAACTGGTATTGCCACTTTTCTATATTGGTACTTAAATAATCACAAGTTGAGCTGCAAAACATTCCATTGGCACCAAATGGGATGTGTTATTGTCTTCCCATGAATATGAATACTGCATCTTAAAAGTAATAGCTTTGCCTGGACCTGTTTCAAGTCCTGAGGATGGTTTTAAACTCACATTTCTACAAAATTCATGTGATGAGAGATCTCTGGGAATTGTTAGTTTCAGCAGTACCTAATTAACACTCTCATGCATGCACAAGTGGAAACTGTATTCCAAAACACATTTCCTTTTGTCTTTCATTTAAAATGTTTGTCTTGGCATAGGGATTACTGCTCACCACCAATTAAGATTTTTGGGACCATTCCTAATTATTTGTTTTCTTGAAGTTATAGAAGAAAAATTACTGATAAAAATTGAAGTGGTATTATATTATTTTCAGGTAGCCTTTGATGATGAATTTTTAAAACCTTGTACTGGTAAGATTAATGGTCACATACTGAGAGTGCAAAAGAAATGAGGTCTTCAGATTCATTCTTGGCTAGCAGAAGGCACTTCAAGCCACCAGTTTAATTTGGGTAAGTGTTTGGGGTTATCATACAGATGAACAAAAGAACCTCCCTTATTTGTCAATCCTCAGTATATTTCCTTGATGGAACTGGGATGGTGAGAATGGCCAGGGGAGTTAAGGAAGCTTTCAATTCCTGCTAAGGAAACTTTTTTCCAAGTAGAGGCACAGCTGATGATCTGGTTCATTATCACAGTAGTTGTCTTTGTTCCTTAACATCACCTCTCTTCTGCACCTTCTCTGTTTCATTTTTCCTTTACATTCATTTTATGACTGTTTACGTTCTTCTCAGTATATCAGTTTTTCCCTTTGTCTTCCAATATGTTATTACACTATGTCTTCCTCCATTTTTAGGTGCAATTTTTTTCTAGCTCCTATCCATTAGTTCCATTTTGCTTCATATTACATTTATCCTTAAATATTGGAAGCCATTATCCATCATTATTCAGAGAATGAGTAGCTGCAACTTAATTTGCCTATATACTGGCATGTAACATCTGATTTCTCCATTATGTTTCTCTTTGATTTTTCTCCAAGACTTTTAAGAAAACAAAGAAAATTGGTGTGCTATTTAAATAAATTTATACATATCTCATTAGCTTGTTTTGCATTAGCTGAATTGACACATTACATTTCACACATCGTCTATATAAGTGATAGGAATATTGTTTTCTTACTAGCTACTATGAGCAATATTTTGCAAATTGTTGTAATCCATTGTCATAATTAATTCTAGAATGAAGGACAAAACCCCAAACCTGACATTTCTTTCAAATCAAAGAAGGCCAAAAGAGTTTGATTGGACATTTTCATGGGAGAAGAAAATGCCTTTAGATTCTTTTGCAGTTAGAGAAAATGTCATATACATAACAAATCTTAACTGTTGTTTTATTTATTACTGATTTTAAACACCTAAATGTCTTCTGAGTAATCCATAGGCATAAAGGCCAGCTGCTTTACTTATAGAATTTGGACACTGAAGAGACATTTAGTATGAAGAAAAAAGAATGGCTTTTTTTTTAGGATATGCAAAGTCTAGGCTTGATTTTAAGCATTACCACAGACTTTCCACATGAGCAGGAACAAGTGACTTCGCTAATAGATATGCAGGTGGATGTGGGATCCTCTTTCTGCATTTGAAGGTGTTTAAATACAGTCCAGGTTCAGACCACTAGGGTGGCACTGAACTTGTGTGAATACACCCTTCCTTAGAGACCATCTTCATGTAAATCAGAATTGAGGAATTTACCCATATGGTGCATACAGCCTACAACTTCATTTAAAACAGTGCAACTGGTAATTAGGCAATATAATTTTCAGCTATTAAGGACATAAAGTCCAACAATGCATTTGAGTTAATGCATGAAAATACATTTTTCCCTTATTAAAGGTATCTGAAACGCTGAATGTTGTTCAAAACATCCAATCTCAGTCTAACATTAGCTGATTAAGCTAATTGGCTGGTTTCCCTTTATAGACAACAGAGGGGATGATTTCTAGCAGTAGCCATAGATTTCCAACCCAAAAGTTAAATAAACATCGTGAATGCTACCTACTGTATCTTTCATACTTGTTGGCTCATACTGATCTTGAAAGTCTACTCAGGGATCATCATCTTCTTTTTTCCCCAAAAGAGGCCTGTGAATAGGACTGGATGGATGTTGCATTTTTATCATGGGTAAGAGCACACCCACACCATAGTAATTTCAGAGTCAGTGAACCCGTGTGCCCAACACAGAGGATGAGATGGCACTGCCCCACTTGAAACCCAGCACCACAGTCTCTCAGCTGTCCCAGGCAGGACCCAACACATCAGACATGGTCTCCCACATGAAAGGATGAGACCTGGGTGTGGTGGGTTGACCTTGGCTGCATGCCAGGTGCCCACCAAAGCCAGTCTATCACTCCCCTCCTCAAATTGACAGGGGAGAGAAAATATAACGAAAGGCTCGTGAGTCGAGATAAGGACAGGGAGAGATCGCTCAGCAGTTACCGTCATGGGCAAAAGAGACTCGACTTGGGGAAATTAGTTTAATTTATTACCAATCAAATCAGAGTAGGATAATGAGAAATAAAAACTAAATCTTAAAACACCTTCCCCTCACCCCTCCCTTCTTCCTGGGCTCAGTGTCACTCCCAATTTCTCTACCCCCTCCCCCAAGCGGCGCAGGGGGATGGGGAATGGGGGTCGCGGTCAGTTCATCACACATTGTTTCTGCCGCTTCTTCCTCCTCAGGGGGAGGACTCCTCACACTCTTCCCCTGCTCCAGTGTGGGGTCCCTCCCACAGGAGACAGTCCTCCATGAACTTCTCCAATGTGGGTCCTTTCCATGGGCTACAGTTCTTCACAAACTGCTCCAGCGTGGGTCCCTTCCACAGGGTGCAGTCCTTCAGGAACAGACTGCTCCAACGTGGGTCCCCCACGCAGTCACAAGTCCTGCCAGCAAACCTGCTCCAGCGTGGACTCCTCTCTCCACAGGTCCACAGGTCCTGCCAGGAGCCTGCTCCAGNTCATCTCACGTATTCTCACTCCTCTCTCTGGCTGCAGTTCCACAGGTCTTTTTTCCCCCTTCTTAACTATGGTATCCCAGAGGCACTGCCACCGTCGCTGATGGGCTCGGCCTTGGCCAGCGGCGGGTCCGTCTTGGAGCCGGCTGGCATTGGCTCTATCAGACATAGGGGAAGCTTCTAGGAACTTCTCACAGAAGCCACCCCTGTAGCTGCCCTGTTACCAAAACCTTGCCACGCAAACCCAATGGACTGAGATGTCTGAAAAATGCCTGCAGATTCAAGGAATGGGAGACCATGGCACAAAAAAAATCCATTGTACATAAAATCTAGCAGCTTTTCCCTCCCTGTTAACAGCTCAATGTCCCTGCAAAATAGACAGCCAGCCCAAGAGTTTCAGTTCAGAACAAGCACACTTCATTTCCCTTACAATGATACATCATGCTTACATAAAGCACTTTGGTATTTTTAACCTAGTGACTCTCCTTCATTGAGTTTTTCAGCCTACTTGAAACTCCTCTGTGTTGTGAGCTCCTTGGCATGCCAGCAATTCAGCTGCCATAGCAAAATGCACAATTTTAAAGAGTTTGTTTTTAAATTAGTGTCATTATGAGATATTCATTTGTAAAGTTCTTATTTATCATCTGACATAGATTTCCATGATAATTTGCAATTACTTTACTTATTATTCTTACAGGACGGTGAAGTAATCAGAGAGATGATGCACACAAACACAATATCAAAGGAAATATATCAAAAGTGAGAAAAAGTATACAACATGTATATGCCTTGAGTATCCAAGAATAACACTGTTACCAGGATCACAAAATAGAAAAAAATCACTTTTACAATGGTTAAAGCAAAAGTTTTATTGGTTATTCCAATAAAACTTGTCCCTTAGCATCCACAGTCCAGGGTCTTTCTGAATGTGGAATTTCTTGTCTCATCAGAACTTGAAAACGTCCCCACTTGCCAACCAGACGACAAGTTGAATATTCTCATAACAGGTTCCAGTACTCTGCACTTTTGATGTTTTAGTTTAGTTTTTGAAGTTTACTTTAATTTTTTTCTGATTTGATTTCAAATGATTACTGATATTCTGTAAAAAGAAAATACAGTGCTGATATTGGAAAGATATTTCAAATACAAGTTTCTTCCTGAAAATGTAACTATGGAACTCTGCAACTTTTCAAATATTTTTCAACATATTGAGAGGAGATCCGAAAGAGGAAAAAACCAGACACATTCTTACAACCCATTTTTAATTTCAGCATAATGGATTTTTCTATGCTATTGTTTTCATTCTAGAAAGCGACCCTCCAAGCTCATTTCATGTAAATCACATAGCACAGTTAAAGGAGGCTGTGCAAATTGGTTTTGCTATTGAAGTACTTAACACACTTTGACTGCTGTTTTAGTACATTTTAGCAGATCAAGTACAAGGAGATCCAGATCTTTTTTTTTAGAGTATGATTCAGAAATACTACCTCACTTCCTGACTCTATCTTATTAAATTCCATGGGACCTTCTCTAACGATTTTAACGGGTGAAATGAAAGATTCTTATACAGAGAAATCAGAATTTCCTTTGAATGCTTTACTTTATCATTCAGATATATTAATATTAATTTACATCAATGTACAGATACCTGGAGGTCTGGTTAATAGAAGTGTGCATAACAAACGTGTTTATTGATTGTAATGACCTTCTGTGGACTTCTTGAAGTAGTGCATGAATCTCATAGGTTTACAAAGCACAGGTTGAAAACAATGTGGATCACTGTACAAACCTTACAACATGTGGATGCTATGAGGAAAGGTATGTAATCAACATCTGCAGACAAGAATTTCATAACTCAGTTGCACTTATGAATCTACTTTGTTGTTATATATATTGGTTCCCTTCCGTCTTTCCCCACTCCAGATTATTTTTGTTCCAGATCCCAAAATTCACTGAATTTTGCAGAAGAAATTGAATACTAGTTTTTTTAACTATGGAAGAATAGATTATGGAAATCTCCAGCCTTCTCATTAGCTGTATGAATTTTTTGAAAACAGTGTTTTAGGTTAAATTTTCACTCTGTAAAGACAGGGAATGATTTCATTACACACATCCTTGTACAGTGGATATTTAATAACCTCTGGGTCACTGTTTCTGAACATAAGGCTGGATGGAGGTAAAACAGTAAAAAATCGCAGCCCAGCTGTTAACAAAAGCCCAGTAATGAACAGTGTGAATAAAGTCAGTTTGTTCAAAATAGTAACTTATATAATGTTCAGCACTGACAGAACTATCTAACCTCAATACATTTTTTAGAACATTGAAATTGAACTGTGAATTAATGAATGACAGATTCCTCTTACACAGTCAGTAATAATGTGACAGAGGACTCTAATGCATAGTAATTGGTCTGTCTCTCTAACCTAACACTTGAAGACCATGTCATATAAGAAAGGCAAGCTGAACGGATCGTGTAAAATCTGTGACTATCTCATAAACAAGAATTTTTCATTTCAGAAAACTGGTTTTAGGTAAAGAGCAAGGCAAACACAGCAAAATCAGGTTTACATTACATTTGTTTGCAAAGCATTCAAGGTAAAGATAATTCAAGGCTCCAGAGGAGTTTCCTTAATCAGCATTAACCCAAGCACAGAACTTGTTTCAAATGTGGAATAAAAGCCTTTATTAAGATACTTGTTTCCATTCAATTGATTTTTTCAATAACCATATCCACTAGGATACAAAATTCAATTTAGAAAACCATTTACTATATCTTAATTAAATATCAAAGACCGTTGAAACATTTTTTCTAAGATCTAATAACAATATAGCCAATTAAGATGTTAATTCTGAAATAAAAGACAAATTGTGCTCTGTGATTTGCACAGTGTCTCTGAGTTTTGGTATTGTTTATGTGAGGAGTGGCTGAGAACAATCTCTGATTTAAATGACTGATTTACCTATTGTCTCCTGAATGCTCAAACTCTCCTTGTCTCTTTGAACATGTGAGAGAAGATTCACCTGTAAAAGGCTCAGACAGGGAGTAAAAGGACTAAAATATTTTAATGCCTGAAACCAATAGATCGGAAACTACTTAATTAGGAGCAGTGAGTAGAATCTGTCATTAATATTACTTCAGAACTTAAGAATCATAGACACAATCTAGGAGTCTGGGGTGTTAAGACCTCTACAGGCACAGGCCATATAAAATCCTCAGACATAAAATCAGACACAAGAGAAAAAAACCAACATAGAAATACATGAAGATAGGGGAATACAAATAGATAATATCATGAGGTAATATGATAGTTGATGCTGTTAGTATGCTAACTATTGCCATCCTCTTAGAAGGAGCATAGAGGAGAATATCCAAAGGGAGATTTAAAGGAGGATAAGACATTTTGTAGGTCTTGATAGGAAGCATGTCCCAGCTGTAACAGGCTGCCAAGGCAAAAAGTGCTTTGCAGAAATCATATCTCTCCCTGAAATACTCATGGACAGAAGCTTAAATCATAAACATTATTTATTACTGTTCCTCATGGTTTGGCACAGAATAAGCTTAGCATTTCATCTGAAATGAATTTTTCTCTGGGGTGAAAAAAAATCAACAATAACAAAAAAACCACCACCCAAAACAGTCACCGAAAAGAAATGTTTATTGGTATTGCTTACAGCTGCTATGTCTGATTTGAGAGCCTATTTAAATGCCATCATTAGAATAGTTATGAGAACTACCTCCCCAATGTGATACAACTGTAACAAAATGAATTGAGTCACAAGAAAGGAGGGTAATGCCCACCAGAAAAAAAAAAAAAAAAAANATAAAGGCAAAATTTTCTAGCTGCAAAGTTTTGTAACTGTGTTACTGAAAATAATCTAATTTGTAGATCTCTAGAAAGCTTTCTTACTCATGGAAATTTTTTTTTCAGTACTTTGAAAGAACAAGAATTATTAGAGCTGAGGACTTCTCTTATAAATGTTCTTTTCTATCCAAATGAAATTTTGCATTTTTTTCTACGATTAATATTTTAATGAAAAATTGTTGGCAATAAAGTTTCAATAAAAATTATGTAGCAATTTCATTAATGAATACTGATCAGTAAATGTCTTAAAAAAAAAAGATTTTGTTTTGACCACTCCAAATGAAGTGTCCTGGTTCTTGACCACTGATGCAGATTATACAAACAAAACAGCCATGTACAACCTTAGTCTGCTTTTATAAAATTCATTTTCAAAAGACAGCAGCTCAAAAAATTCCCTTGCAGACAATCTTAAAAGTAATTTGCTGCCTTTTGATACTAAATACTCACTTGTTATAAGCATATAAAGTTTTAGAAACAGTAACTCTGCATGAGATTGTGGATTTTGCCTTAAAATCCCTGCGGGAGAGTGTCATCATTAAAGCTGCTACATACATGGAACAGAGAGAAATCTTAGAAACTGTTTTGTAGTTTTATGTGTCCAGATTCACCTTGGTCTGTCTCTGAGAACTCCCAGCCACCTAAACCACTAGAAATGCTAGGATGCAACATCCCCAGACAGAATCAGTGGGGCTGAAATCAAGGCCAGAAATCAAATTTATTCCTTCAAATTTCTCTTCTGAGATGTACAACTGATTCAAACTTTTGAAGTTCGTACCCTCCAGGACAGGCCTGGCTGGGAATTCCCAAAGCTGGAAGGATTTTCAGGTGCTTAATTCCGCAGAGTCAGTGGGGAAACATTTGGTGTCTGTTCAGTAGGCTCAGCTGTCCCTTGGCACATTTAACTGACAGCTCCTTTTCAAGGCAGAAGACAGCAGAAGATGCCAGAACCTGCCTCCAAGCACAGAGAGAAGGTGCAGGAGTATGCAGGAATGTGAATTTACTATACTGTTTCTGGAACAAAAGAATTCAAGGTGAAGAATTCTCTTTCTTGAACATGAGTAAGTTCCTACCCTTGAGTAGACTCCCTCCATAGACCTCCCCCACTTTTAAAGAACGGGTGTCCATTAGACCTGTATCCAAGGAAGCACTTCACATCTGTCCACCCACCTGAAGAACAATGGCACCTCTGTTTTCCCAAGAAGCTAATATGCCATCTGAGAGAGGGATATGTTGGTCAAGGTTTATCTTCCCTGATTGTCAGCACATAATGGATGTTTGGATGTATTCACCCCAAATCCCCTTTACTAGGGACGGCAGAGGACAATTTACCTTACCTAAGAGCCAAATCACCCTGTGTGCATGCCTGTACCGCTGCACTAATTGATCTCGCACCAGTTTAGCACTGGTCTTAGGTGAGATCAGTCTTCCTCTTCTCCATCAGTGCTACGAAATGTCCAGATAAAAATCTGTTTGAATTAAGATTGAAATTATGATGTAAAACCATTACAGCTTTATTTTGAAGAGAAATAGGTCCTTTCCTCTGAGAGGTATGACCACAGATATTTATACAAACATTTAGAAACTCCTGCATAGAAGTGAATGTCCATCTCAGAGAATCAAAGAGCTTTCTCTGGGATACATCCTAAGCTCAACATGAGTGTCGCTCTTTGAGAAACGCAACATTCAAGTACAGCCTGTTATAAGAAAGTCTCAGGAAAAAGCAACTGTTTCCCTGCCTGGGATCTGTATCCTGACCGTGAGTGGTTTCCTGGGCACTTGGGAGGAGAGCTCAGAAGAAAGATGTGTGGTTTGCACTGGTTGGTTGGAAACACCTTGACTGCATTCCTGTGGGTATGACTTTCTGCACCTCCCAACTGAATTATTGTAGCTCAACGAAACACAGGCTCTGGGGTACCTGCTGCTGTTTGTTACTGCTGTTGTTCCCAGGGTGCTTCTTTGGCCCTATTGTTTTCAATTGGGAGAGAGGAGTTAATGCTTTGAGGAGCATGAATCATTTAGTCTTCTGGCTACAAGAGCACAACCAGGATGAAACAGCAAACTGTCACGGAGCTTCTAGCTGCCAGTAGCTGAAATTGGCATATTAAGTTCAGTGTAGTGTAAAATAACGGGGGGAGATGATTAGAAAACACTAATTACCTTTACCCAAGCCCTTGTACTGGGAGATCCCCCATGACAAGGACTTATGGAGCAGCAAGAAGTAATTAGATTCTTGACAGACCAATTGCTACATAAGTAATTAAGCTATCTATTTTCTTATTATTGCTACATAATATCAGCTATATATCTTACAGTAAAAAGAAAAAATATACATAAACCTTCTTAAAAGTTTCAGCTAAGAGATGACAGCTTCAGAAGCAGTTCCGTCTTTGATTTTTTTTTTTTTCCTGCAGAAAAAACCCAACTGTATATTCATTGCTCTCCTTCTATGTAAGGGCATTTCAAGTAATCAGCTATTGACAAAACCAGAAGAACAACCTGCAGTTAGCGTTTTGGTTTCTGGACATTCATTTCTATGCAGAAGTTTCTAGATGTTTGTATAAATGTCTGTGGTCAGAGCAAGTAACTAAACAACCCATTTTAGTATGTTACTTCTGCTTAACCCCCCAGAAATCTCTATTAAGTGCACATCTAACATTAAGTCCTGCGTTTTGTGACAGTCATCCTCCTCAAGGTATAGCTGAGCTGACAATACATTACAGTATAATTTTCATAATGTCAGAAATGCTCAGGTAAAATCAGATTTTGGGTGGTTAACACGCACTTTTTGTTACTCAAACAACCTCCAGGTGATGTACATTTGGCTATGAAAAGTGAACAGATTTAGCCAAACCGTGAAACCTTTGAACACATGTAGAGTTTGGGAAATGATTCAAACAGAAACACGTTTAACTTACTTTGTTTTAACTGCTAGGATGCAAGGAATAATTTTCCTTTTGATATGCGTTGGTAGAACTATATTAAAAATCAGCTTAGCCAATCATGGTTAAAAAGAGTCAGCATCCAAGCTTAACATTGATTTGTGCATATCAGCACTTAGAGACAAAGAATGTTTCACAGCATACTAGTGAAAATGTATTAAATCACAATGTTTTATAACTATACATTTTCCCAG
>WAAD01020768.1:3589-17921 GCA_013389945.1 Fregata magnificens
AACAGAGTTCTAATTACCTGGGGTTTTTTCCTGTGGCAGTTTACAGTTGAATGTCATTATTGGATAACTGTTTAATCAACTCTAAAAAATACAGTATAATTAGTAGTGCAGCAATATAGATACACTATGAGGCAAGCAGTTCCAAGAATGGCAGAAGCCTATTCAATATTTTGTTAACATCTTATTTGAACCAAAATTCAGACACTGAAGAATACATGTTTACATGCTTTTAAAATATTTAACAATCTTATACTACATCTTTAGACATTAAAATAGTTGTTCAGAGTCCCACTTGAAATAAATTAACATAACTTCATTTAAATCAACAGAGATATACTGATTTGCCCAGTATGAGACTTTGACCCACACTCTTTTTCAGTAGCATACCAACTCTGGGCCTGACGTTTTCACTGAAAAAGAACACTTCAAAGAGATTTTTGTGTGCTTAATGAAATTCAGGATGAGGCCTTCTGCAAGTAACTATAGTGAGTAATTTTAAAATATCTTCTTCATTAAAAGGACAAACTTTCAGACCAGCAAATGAAATTCTGTAATTAAAACATGTTTGTTTAAAAAAAACCTGAAGAGGTCTTGGACAGTGAAATAATATCCTTTAGATTAGTGTTTAATTGAAAACAGTATTTACTGCTCTAGTGCATTTGACAGAGCTCTTTACTGTGTTGTTTCTTACATAAGGTGAAGATGAGTCCTTGCAAGGATATCAACGTCTACAGGGGTTTCTTTCTAACAGATACGAAAAAGTAATTTCCATTCCGCTACTTTCATGTCATCCTTTCTGCATATAAAATGCCCTTCACATACGTACACACACACAGAGAAGTCTCCTCACCTGAGAAGAATATTTCCTAAAAACCAACATACCCTACTCTAATATTCTCTGCATCTTTGACTTAAGGAAAAGTTAGGTCATAATAATAGCAACTTTTTTCCTTTAAAAGCATAATTCGTTGCTTTTTTACCTATAGTCTTATTAAAATGTGAATGCTACAATTGTAACAAAGGAAAAATAAATAGGTGCAATTCTGGCTTGACTATGGTATGAGTAAATAGACTAAAAGATTTCCAAATTGCAAAGGGGAAGCTTAGGGTTAGTGACACTTCTCCCAACACTGTTCCCGGCCTTAGAGGTATCACTGGTTTTACCAGATTTAAAATTGCAAAGCTGTTTGACCTGCTCTTGCAAGAAGCCTGAGAACTCGAAATTTGGCCGTATCACTAGAAATATTAATGAGCTTTGTTTTGGATGATTATCCAGCCTACTTCCTCATCCCACTGAAAATTTCTCTTGTTGCATCTTTGACCAAGTTTAGTTTAGACACACTCAGATCAATGACCCTGTCTTTCTTCATGCTCATAAAAGATGAGTTCAATACGATGCTATTGAAACAGCAATAACAATGCCCTGCCACGCTGGGAGAAATTCTGCTACAAATTGGGGCATTTCTTGGTAAAGATACTACATTTTTAAAGGTGTTTTTAAAAGTGGGGAGAGGACCTCAGTATGACTTATTTGCATGTGAGTGGCTTAAGCTCTTTCCATACATACCCATAGCCTGACTGCACTTAGCGTATTGGCCTATTGTTATAGACAAGAGAATGTCCAACTCTCTCAAGGTTAATTGACTGCTGTTCTTTGAAATATACATGAGAATCTTTATTGACTGTCTCACATCCGACCTCACCTGTCATGCAGGAGGAGAACAGTAACAGGGGAAAGGACTCCACAAAAGGATGAGAAGAACAAAGGTGAAATGCAGAGGGCTGCACTAAATTTTGCCAAAATCCCTTCTCTGTTTGTTGTTGTCCTGTGTATTTTTTAATTCAACTCTTTGTGATTAGAAAGAGTCTGTAAGAAGAGATTTCTCCTAAGAATTTACCAAATTAACTAGTTCTCCTAGTGCTACAGGGTCTCAAGTCAACTAAAACCAACAAGCAGCAATAGATAGCCCAGACTAATTTGCAAAATTAACATTTGTAGATTTTAAGCCTTTCCTACGAACGGTAATTTCTTCACATATGGAAATACTTCCATAACATTTTAAAGCCTACACTGATACAGACTTTCATAAATAATTATCTCAGATATTACAATAGCAGGACCTGAATTACCTGAATCGTGTAAGGATAAAATGACAAACCTATCATGTTGGCATGGAAGCATTTCTGACAGAGTCCCATAAGGAGAGTAAATTAGACCATCTCATCATCCCTGAAGTGATGCATATAACTTCTCTAGCTCTTTTACATCAAATATCAGCCCTGCAATATTAAACCAGAATACGCAACTATATCTGGGAAAAAGTGTATAAATTATCTGCTGGAGTCCTGTGAGGGAAATAGTGCTTCCTCTGTGACTGTTACATGTGGTCGGCATACATGGATCTCAGAAGTGTAGCATCTCCAGGAGATATCTCACAGAAGAAATAGTATCACACAGGAACTGACACTCTAAATTGCAGTCTTTCCAGGCTCAAATCTTCAAGGGATAGAATTAAATTTGGCTTAAATATCATAAAACTTCTTGTGTTTTGAATGTTCTGACACCAGAACAGCTGTAATTGTTAAACCTCAACGCACCTTGAAAATAATTCCACATAAAACTGGAACAAAAGTTTTTTTCAGATAAAAGCAAGCATCATTTTGTACAACACACTTTTATGTCACTTCACACAACAGCAATTATTGTTACGCTCAAATTGGAAAAAGGGTTTACCTTAGCTTGCTGACACAGCCCTACCCACAGAGCACATCCTCCTGAAGAACGTATGTAAGCCAAACACACATCTAATTTTTAGCACATTCCACGACTTATATCTCCACAATGACAAGCCTGCACAAGACACATTTTTTGATGACAACAAGATAACCCCTTGTAATGCCTCCACCATGATAACTGGATTTTTGCTAAGCTTTCCATGACCAAATTACAGCCGTAATGATGACACACTGCACGCCACTGCCAAGCAGCATAAAGTGACACCTGCTTACAACAGCTTGAAGTGGAACTTGTCAATATGACCAGAAACATTACCAATAACTAAGAGACTGTTTTTTCTGAACCTTACTCATATTGCATAGTACCTGCTCAGCCTGGCAGTCTTACAGAACCAGAACGTAGCTTTACAGCACCCAGAACCTCTGAGACCAAAGAAGCATTGTTTATGTTGTTGGTGGAACAAAAAAATACTACCCATATCATACAAAGGAGTACCAGTAAGACAGATCCAATTAGATCTTTGGACTGCATTCAACCTCCATACTGCAGAAAATCCACACACTCAATCTGTGCGAAAGCCAGAGGTAGAGTATTTTCATTACCCAGCTCAGCACTAGCAGGTTAAAAATGCCAGCGTCCTATTCCCTTTAAAAATCTCTCCTCTCCTACCCTCTACCTGCCAGCTGTATAGAGTATTTCCCTTGCCACTAATTCTGATAGCATGCCCTAATTAACTCATTTTATCTTTTGGTATAAATCAATTACAATTAAAATATAGTTAGTCAAACCTCAGTGGAGTATTGTTTCATGTTAAAAACATTTTTACTCATGAGAGAAAGTGTGATTAACTTCAACAGAAAGCTTAAAGTTCAACTTTCTATGAGCAGAGGGAATCAAGCACAATTCTTCATTTGTAGAACACTTCAAGCTCCTTCTCGGTGCAAGGAAATTAAATGAGTTGATGGTTTTACAGTGGTCATTCAGATCACTAGCATGTGGCAGGACCTAGGAGAAAATAAGAGAGTTGTTTTTAAAAGCAAACCAACCAACCCAAAACAAAACGTGTGGTGAGCAAGATAATGAAAGTACATCCAACACCTGAAAGGACAAAAAAAAGCTTTTTAGGCATCATATTTTTTGAAACACATTTGAAATGCGAAGTACTATATTTTTATTTCAGGTGGTAGATAAAAAATGCAACAAGTCCAACGTTCCACTACAGATAAGGGATTCGGTTTCTTTGGCGGTGGGTTAGCACTAGCAGAGAAGTCTGTCAGAGCAACCCCATTTTAACAGAAGCAGAGGTCCACGGAAGGTGTTCCGCCCCAAATCCTGTCACCACAGAAACCATTTTAAACATTAAATATACAGCAGAAGAACCTTCCACACGTTATAACATTATATATATATCTATATTATCTAACATCCTATATTCCAAATAAGCACGATAGAGAGAGCTGAAACAGAAAAAAGTCCATACCCAGATAAATGCCACTGTAATAGAGATTTATTTATTTGCCCTAGGGCATTTTTGGTAACACGCCCGCACTGCCACAGACTACAACCGGGCAAATCCCAGCCGACCGGAGCTCAGCGGTTATATGGGGTACAAACGGCGGGGTTTGGCCACAGGGGCGGCCGGGCGCCGAGCGGGAGGACCCCGCGCGCTGCCCGCGGCCGGTACCAGCCGGTTCTGACAGGGCGCGGAGCCACNACCCGCCTGAGGGCACGGCGGCGGGAAGGGGCTGAGGAGACGCGTGAGGGGATAGAGGGAGAGGCGTCTTTTGAGGAAAACAAGGGAGAGTCGGGGAAGGGGACATGGTTGGGGACACAGTTAGAGGTACACCATGCCTGAGGGGGGACCTCTGTGGGGACGACTGCCCATGGAGGACTCCACGCTGTAGCACACACCCCTGAGGGACTGCAGCCTGTCAGCAACCCATGCCAGTGCAGGGACACCCCTGAGGAACGACACCATGCAATGTCAGCAGCCTACCCCAAACTACTGATTTTCAAGAAGAGTGAGAACAAACATGTTTTATAAAAATTCTTCCACCTCGTTCAGACTATGCGTAGATGCCCTTATTATTTGCAGCCTGTGCATAATCTATGAGACTGCACCATCCAGATTTACCTGTGTTGGAATAGTATTCTGAGGACAAAAATCCATAACTGTACCAGAAAATACTTTTTATGGTTTAAAAGCTCGTAGTAGGTATGATACAGAATATAAGAGGGCAATGCATTTTTCTAAGAGCCTCAGGAAAACATCCTTACTTTTCTGATTTACACCAAGATCCCATGGCTTTGTGCTTTGCTGTACGGGTCTAATTCTATACAACACACAACTTCCTAAAACATCTACTACACACACACACAATTATTGTCTTATACTAAACTGCTGTGCTGTGTGGCAGAACATTGCAGAGTTAGTTCGAAACATTGCCAGTCCCGCAATGTGAAGTACTGAACTAGTACAAATCCCATCTGCCCATTAAAATGTGTTCACAAAAACCTGAAGTGCAGCTTCATCTCAACAGACTTTACACTAAATACAGTATTGTCTGTTCATGCCACTTCACCGTATGTTAGATTAAGTATCCACCCATCTACGGGTGGCATAAATATTTTTTACACTTAGAAAACCCGTTCTTTGCTACACAGAAACAGTGAAAATAAAGCATTTGTATGCCATGTAGATGCATAGTTACACACATGCAAACACATTCATGCAACGTTTTCCCCGACACGAGTGACATGCTAGCCCCCTCTTAGTCCATGTAGCTATGATTTCACCCAATAATTCTGGCACTCCAACCGTCCTCTTCAACACGATGATCAGCTGATTTTAAAATTCCTAGTCATCATAAAACTCGGGTGTTCAAAATGTAAGATGATTTGGGGCATCTTCAGATACATTGTACGTGAGCACACAGTTTGTCCAGCCCGCTCTGCCCCGAGTTTTGTTAGGTGCAATGATGTTCAGCACCCTCAAAAACAGCACCTGAAATCCAGGTGGCTGTACTAAAAAAGTCGAAGTTTTTATTCTCACCAGTGAAACTGCAATGCAAAAAAAAGGGGCATCATTTGACAAATGGATTTCTGATGCACACCTACACTGTAATGAATAAGATCACTGTATTTACTATTAGCTGGGAGGTTGTGATGATTGCTGCTATCAGAAGCTTGAAATATTTCCTTTATGTTTTTATCCTGTAAGATTCCATAGGTATTTTACTGCACATTCGTAACAAGTACGGCTCTAGATTAGCAAACCACGGTTTTGTTTGACCCCAGCTACCATGTAAGCTTCTAGTTTTCTCTCGTCTAAAGTACACTGAAGTATTTTTCTGCTTTCCTGCAGTTTTTAAGTAGATAATAAGTCCCAAACTTCACCAGCCTTTAGCTGAAAGAAGCTTGTCACGGTGGTTGGTAGCTAATGAAGATCCTTTTAGTTTATCTTCATCAATTGTCAAATATTTGAGTCCATGAAGTGGTGTGATGAGGTACAAAGACAGATATTTGAAGGGATTTTAACTCATTTGAGCAATTACATGCTTAACTGCCCTGCGATAATCTGTCAGTCTGAGTCTTTTCTACACAGCAGAAGTGGGGAGTGTTAGAATAGCTGGATTTAGAACATAAAGGCCTGGCCTGAATGGAAGAAAGGCACCAGAGAAATTAATTGCCAGTAACAAACAGCAGGACTGCTTGCAAGTTATATATCACAGTTACCTACCAGCAGTGGTAGAAGCCAGCTGTAAAATAAGATACTGAATTGTGACAAAATAGTCACTGCTATGAAATCAGTGAATACCATGAAGAATTTAAACTAATTTTGGCTAATCAAGTACCTTGTATTACATAAATTATCTAGATACAGAGATAAAAATCTTGGATTATATAAAGATTTGCTGAATGTAAATTTCAATAAAACAAATGTTTTTAATTATAGCTGTAGGAGTTTTAAGAGGTGATCTTATAATTTATATGCTTAATTTATTTATGCATGTTTCTGCCATACTCAGAATGTAACACTTGTGTATATTCAGTAATGGAACAATGAGTAAAACAAAAAAGGGAAAAAAGATGATTCCTTTACATGCTATTCTTTCATTCCGAAATATTAAAATTAGAGTCAGATTATTAGGAAGATCTATCTGATAATGTGTATCACTTGTAATGGTATAGTCAGGACTCCCTTGGGTCCCATAAGTTCTAAGGGGAGCCAAGAGAGAGCTATTATGGAGGAGCCATCTCCCTTCAGCCCAGGCTCAGTGCTACCCTGGGCCACTGTTTCCAGAAACCTGACTTGCTGCCCTTTTTCTTTTCCTTCCTCTCCCTGTCAGGTCCCCGATGGCATGGGTTGCCTCCCTCCTTACACAGCCTCCCTATCCACCGCTGCATAGCATAGGAAGACCTCTACAGGTGGGGCTCAGTGATCTTGAGTGCCAGTGAGTATAGCCATGGCACAGTGATATTATCAGCAGGAATCCTACTCCACAGCACCTTTTTCCTACACTCATAGAATCCTGTCTAACTCAGTAACACTCTGGGATTCCCTGCAGTGGGGAAATATCAGTCCCAGTTATAGTCTTTTTACACCAGAAATTAAGCAGTCCTTGACTTTTGTGCGTGTTTGGGGTTTTTTTTCCCCCTTTGGAATTACACCATGAAACCAGCACGAGGAATATGGACTTGAGACTACAACTAATGCAAGAAATGTCAAAACACACATACTGAAGCCTCCCTGGTAACACTGACCATAAATGACAAAGTGTGTTTCTATATGGAGAGGGCCGTTTCATTCACACTACTCATGTTAGTTATGATGTTTATTTTAGATTTGCTGTCTCCCTAAGGTGCCAGCTCTGAGGGAGCTAGTTAGCATGGTAGTGTTATGTACAAAGCAAAAGCCCTTCACCTCAGGGACTGTGCTTCAGTTCTGACCTTAGGTCAGAAAGGAAATAAGATAGGTAATCTCAGCTCTGTCCCTAATGACCAGTATTCCACATCACAATGCTACACATGGCTGTCAGCTTCTGCTCAGGAGAGGCCCAAGATACAGCCAGCATGGAGAACTAATTACCCTCCCATCCCAGGGAACAAATGGGCAGCCCAGCTCAGCAGGCTGAGATCACTGGCGAGGTACGGCAGCAGGCTAATAAAGTGGAGGAGTGTCACATGTATGGCTGTGGCATACAGTTCATGAGACGCTTTATTTTTCCTTCATTAATGAGGATTTTATTTTAGGCTCGCTGTATGACATTAACATATTAAAAAAAAAAAGAAAAAAAGAACAGAGCTGATTTATTCAGTCAGCCTGGTGTTGCAAACATCACCTGCCTTTTGTTTTTACAGGCCTAATTCACATGGGCCAAATTAAGTCCAGACTTTTATGAGTGGGGCATAGAGGGCACAAAGAGCTGCTTCCCCCATCAGTGGAAGAAGGAACCATAAATTGGCTGCTTACACTGGAGAATCTCAGAGGTAGAAATTCATGTAGTGCCAGCAGCATTAGTTGGGTCAGACAGGCCACATCTGAGCTGGATGGACTAGGACGTGTTCTCGTTCCCTCCCAACAATAAGGCAGGGGAACCAGTAAGGAAGTAAACTTTTTAAAGAGCTGATGCTTAGCACTCTCCTCTTGCACCCCTGGAGCCACCACCACCCCTGGGTATCACTGTTCACAGTGCACAGAAAGGTCTCTCCCTCCATGAGGCATCTGAGACTAATTAGCTCACAACCTAATATTTATTGGGATGGAACAGCTTACTGTAATTACAGCATTCACTAACTGCCTAGACCAAGGGGTAGAAATACCTGGCACCAGAACCACAGGTCACTGCCAGTACATGCACACACAGGTGCACATAGCTCCATTACAACCAGCATCAACACTAGGAGAGCCAGCAGGACAGTTCTTTTGTATTACTATAGCACAGAACATACACAAAGCTGTGGAGTGGCAAGCACAAAGGAAAGGGATATCTTAAAAAGCTTCTGGCTTTATGGCTGTTATAATAGCACAAGCGTTAATTAAAAGAAAAGTACATACTGAAGGAAGCAATTAGACATTGGGAAAAACAGATGTAATGATTGCCAGAAAGTTACCTTCACACAGAAACGCTGGAGCCACACATCTGCCTATGCACCAAAAAAATTCAGCAACCCACCACCCCAAACACACTCCAACACCCCCCTCAGGCACCCGCATGCCAGCATTTATACCTGGGAGTAGGTTGTGCCTGCCGCTTCCACCTATCTGGGATCCTGGGAAATGTAGTCTGTCAGGTGGCCCTTCTTTTGCATGGGTTACTTTGACTACATTAAACAACATGATTTTAAAAGATTTTAAGTATTTATATGAGTACGTGGGATGCTAGGCTCTTTCTCAATTAAAAAGCAAATCTGAACTTTTTCAGGTGATGGGAATTATAAGCACATCTTTAAAAAATGTGCTGGTCTGAACAGGGAGGAAGCTAAGCCACGTTTATCTTGACCTGACTCAGACTCAGCAGTGCAAGCTTGAGATGTTTGTCTTTTTATTTAGAGCACTGAATTTCGGAGTCCCAGTGTAGCACAGGTGAAAGCCATAGTAGCCGCATGCCCTTGTTCTCAGAGACAAATTTAGGAGTAAAGGAGGGGGACATTAAAACAACACCCATCCAATTAGAATCTATCAAATTATTGTATATTCACCTCCTTCCACAAGAAATGGGTTACTATATACATTGCAGGTGGATGTTTTCCTCCCCTATACGGACGAAGAACCTAATTTTTAAGAAACACAGGCTGAGAAATAACTCCCTATAGTCTCAATGAGAAAGGATGCACTGGGTCAAAATACGGCTTCCTAATGGCATTTTCCCTTGTGTTGCTATGACACCTGGAAGGAACACAGTATAGGAAACAAACCGCTTCATGGTACGAGTAGGCTACCAACTTTGTCTCTAGATTTCATGTCTATCATATCCTAGCAGCAGCAGCATGAGAAAAACACCTGTAAGCTTCAGTGGTAATCAAGGAAAATGAATCATACTCTTCCCACGCTTTCTGAACAAGACAAACCATTTGCAGCTTGTGCAGACTTTTCCTTCAAACTATATGTCACATAAAAATGTCAAATCAACTGGGGATTAGATCTAAAATCAGGCTGGAATCTCTTTCACTAGAAAACAATCAGCAGCAGCCTTCTTATAGCTCTGAGGAAATCTGTACAGACAGACTACTAGACTAAAGAAGACAGGCAACGCACCCTCATGGGTTTTTTTGTGTTTTGGTAAGAGAAATATTCAGAAATATTCATCTAGTTCTTAGGTCTTGTGTTAGGCTTAAACATTAATTTTACTTGCTGCAATGTCATTAAGCCACAAATAAATGCAGTAAGTTCCAAAACTGAATCACTCCTTGTTGAACCCAGTCCTGGCAGATGCTCATGTTTTTCTGGATGAGAAACAAAACTGGCAGAATGAGGCACAGACTGGACTTTGTGTCTCTACACCCAGTAGCAGAACTGAACTGGCATATTTAGAAATAAACAGTGATGAGACACAGATCCAATGCAAGGATGCCCTGGTTCATAGTATCCCCCTCTGGACCATAACACAGAGCAGTGATCCTTACACAGGACAAATCTTAATTACATGGGTTACCACATCGTGGTCATAATTTGATAGGGAAATAGGATTCTGGAAGGTATGGCAGTAAAAACAGTTGAATTCCATAACTTTCTTTTAGGCAACTGTAAATAAGCTTTGCAAACATGGGCAGTGAATGGATTTTTGCCATTGAATTCCATAAGGATTTCACCACGTATCTTTTTAGTTTACCAGTCCTATAAGCTAAATTTACTGACATGCTGCAGAAAGTAGGACTAAAGTAGCAGATGTACGCTCATGGCTTTAATTCACCTAGTGAGTCCTGGTATAATAGAGATTTTATATTACAGCCAAGTTTTTCTGAGAGAGGCAAAACAATCTTCCAGTAACACTAAAAATTATTATCACTTTCATTATCATAGCACATGGGAGCCTTAGCTGATGACTAGAATCTATCACAGACAAATACGAAAGACAGAGCAAGAAAGGAGTTTTCAGAATGCAGCGTCTTCTGTTTCAAAAGTGCCAAAGATAGCCCCTAAAAATTAAATCTGCAAGAAACGTGAGAGACAGAAGTTTTGCCTGAGATCTGTTTCATATTCTTATTAGCATCGTTCCCCAGGGGCAAGTAATTTTGAGTGCAATACAAAGTTGATAATATGCTGAGTATAATTATAATGAGGATTGATTAAGTTGGTAGCCAAAGTACAGTAGCTTTATATCTGAGAGAGCATCATAAAAGAAAACCACATTAAAAGTTTTGGAAAAAACTATACACAGGGATTGATAACTAGCTCTCTAGTGAAATAACATCAAAGCTGATATATATTGTGTGCAAAACAACCCACAAACAGAGAAATTATTCTAATTCTTTTAAGGTTTCCATGTCAAAAACTTAAAATCTGAATACATTAGATGCTGCAAAAGAGAATAAAGTATTGACAGCTGTAGCTATTCCATGCAATTATGCTCAACGTGCCCCCCTTTTCAGTGGCTGTTGAACAACTATGTTTGCGTTTGGAATTTTATTCTCAGTTTCACAGGAACACTTGGCAACAGAAACAATTTTTGAAGAAATCATTTCAGGAACTGATTCATCCCTGATTCTAGGGGAATTACAAGAGCTAACTGTTATAAGGACTCATTAAGCCAGTCCACTGTTTTAAAGTATTTCCTCCTTTTGTTTTCTGTTTTTATTTCACATTTACCTGAAGTCCTGCTCTGGGTCTGACATTTGAATGTGTTTTGAATTTGTAACAGTGAATCAAGCTGGCTGAAGTCAAAATCTGAACATTTCACATGCCTGAATCCTGCTTCTCTGACAGGTAGAACACATGGATACAACTCTTTAATTATTATTTCTAGGTCATGCTCACTTAACTTACCAAAGAAACAAAAGATTATCTGTACCCAATATTGTAAAGTGGAATAACCCCAAAGGCTTTTGAGCCTGATTCTCTGATGGGCTGAAATACTGGCCCCAAAACAGCAGTGAACTTTTTAAGTGCCTCCCTTTGTAGGGAGTCATTCCAGTAAGTGCAATTGTGAATGCCAAAATTAATGGAATGATTCAAATGCTGAATTTAAAGCATCTGCTTTGAAACGCCAGCATTACCAGCCCAGCATGCTCCAGGGCCAGTATCATTCTAATCTAAAGTATGAAATATATTTGTTTTCTTTCCATTTTAACTGTGTAGCAGGTATGGTACCTGACGGTGAAAATACAGCACTTTTTAGGAACCTAGGGCCTTCTAGTTCAGCAAAGTCATGTCCCAGTTACTGCAGTCAACTATCTCTTAAAAAACAATTTAAAAGTAGTTCATGTCCCATCTTAACACTACCAAAGCATTTTACTCCTATTGCTTCATTACTCCACTATGGCAGTTGCTCTTCTTCTGAGTAACTGCCTCAGTGTATTTGCAGCCTATCCTATCCACTCTGTCCAACTGTTCTTTCTCTGTTCTAATACTATCCTGAGTTATGAAGACCTTGGATAGCGTCTAAATTTTTTAAGAAATATGCAAGAATATATCTTCATGGTTTACCCAAAAATGAACAGGATAGAGCCACATGAAAAAAATCCGTGAGGCAGAAGGGATGCTAAGTATCACTGAACTGGATATTACAGTGTTGATGTATAAATGCAGCATAAAAAAGGGTAATGCTGGCTTGTGCCGCAAAATGATATTGACACAATTAGTTCGATGCTGTTTTTAGAGTTTACAGAATGTGACCTCTGGATTTTTCATCTTCAAAGGTTACTTCTAATTAGCATCCAGTGATAACATGTTAGAGATGCTTCTTTAAAAGATATCACAGCTCTAGCAATGAGTACTGACATGGTATCTATCAAAGTCTCATGGTGCCTGCAATTCTGACAAAAGGCACTCCAAAGGACTGGCACGTATCACCTTATTTGCATTTTTGCATTTCATTATGCTCATAATTGCATACCACCACAGCAATTCTTCCCCACTATCTCAGAAAACATTATCAGCAACGTCTGAAATAAATGCTTAAATGTCAACAATTGACGAGCAAGAAAAGCTGACCTTTGAAGGATCTCATTCTTTTGAGAATTGCCCTGGTATGACTCACTCCTTAACTTTCTGTTTGTGTTTGATAACACGAAAAGAACATAGTTTCTGTATGGATTGGTTTTGTGTATTGGAAATAGAGAGGAAGCCAAAGAGCTGTAAAAATACAATCCATTTATACTAGCAGTCACCTGGGATTGACTGAACATTTGCAATGACAATTCTTAAAGTCACCGAAACATTAAAGTAAGTGGACATTAACATTAAGCTACAATGGAATTTCTATGGAATTGTATGTTACATCCACATTAGAATTAAAGTTAATTTATCCATGAGTAATGTTATGACAATGAACAAAGCAACCTTTCTTCCACAAACATGCTATTTATTTTACACATTGTAAGAAGCGTTTGACAATTATAAATCACTAATCTAAAACCAAGGAAAACTAGTCACCGTCATCTTGCATATACTGCAATATTGACTGGGCTTCACTAGATTGAGCTAACATTTTACTATAGTTTGTGTTTCTACCATCATTTCATGGCTCCATTTACCTTGATTTGCATAGCAATTTTGGTGCACATTTTTCAAAAAAACACTAATCAATTTTAGCTTAAAATAAATTACACCACCACAGAAATTGCTGCCACTGTCCAAAAATGCTAATCAATTTTGAAAATCTACATCATGGCTTGCATCCCAGATTTTTTCCATCCAATCCACATCAAAAAGAAATGATAGAAAATTATGTTAACATGTTCGACTGCTTGTTTGCTTGTTTTAGTTGAGGCATTGGTTATGCTTCAATGGCAAACTAATCGCCTGTTTGGAATCTCATCCAGTTTGTGTTACTTTTTTTAATGGCGATATGGAGATGCAGCAGAAGATTTCAACATGATACATAGTGGAAGTTTTAGATCCTCTAACAGGAACATTTTTTTACATCCATTTCAGAGGTATTAGTAAAAAGCAAAATTAAACTGTTTGTTTTGACCAGTATTACATTCTTCTGTGGAAGGACTTCATTTCCCTGTATTAAAGATTCTTCTAATGAGGCAAAGAATACAACAGATCAACCTAAAAAAAAACCCTCTGAGGAGTGTCATTTTTTCAAGGCCTATAGAAGATCATTAGTGGGTTTTTTTAATGTTTCAAATGAAACAGTTATTTTAAGCTGGTATTTTCATCCACTTCAGCTCTTTGGTTCACTCATAGCTTTCAGTACAGAGGGGGTTCCTTTTCACACAGCTTTCACACAGGTTCACACTTATTCCTAATTACTATCTGTTATGGTAATAAGGCTACCTGCACCTCAGTCCCCAAATTGTTTCTGTCTTGTGGATACACCTTTTGTGAATATATAGGGACCTTTTTTTCCTTACAATATAACTATATAGTTCAGTATCCTGTAGAAACAGCTGAGCTACTTCAAGATTAATTAACCTTAGTGAATA
>WAAD01020776.1:0-17372 GCA_013389945.1 Fregata magnificens
CCCCTCAGCTCCTCTCCAGTGAGCCTGGTTATATTGCCTTCCCCCTTCGAGCCTAGTTTAAAGCCCTTATGTATGAAAATAAACATAAAACTTCACATAAAATATCGAGGATGTTATGGTTCCTAAATTTTCCATGTCATCTTTACAGCATGGTTAAAACTGTGAAATGAAATTTTGAAACCTAGTCCAAGTTTTAAGCATGCTAGAAATACGACATGGTTTGAATCACAGTGGGAAAACAAATGTTGAGGTTGATACAGACCTTCTGAAAAAAGTTCTGAATACTTGTCCATTCTTTTTATATCTGCCTTTTACAGATACAAAAAAAGCCAAACAACCCACTTACCTGTGCCCAGCTCTGTGAACAGAAGAACCACATACTTGAATTGAAGTCAGCCAGGGAAAAGTGCCCAGATAAATTCAAAGCATTAATTGTATAGTAGAATCCTGAGAAAGCCTATAGAAAAGGAGTAGATGACAGGCCTGTTACTTTCAGAACTACAGAAATCAAAAGCAAGCAAGCTCAAAAAGAAACGCTGTGTTTGCAAACCTACCACAAAATTCCCTTTAACTTTTGGCTGATGTATTCCATTAAATGGACAGTCTTCTCTGTCTCTGCAAGCAGTGACGTTAAACAATAAAGAAACCATCTCCTGGCACAGACCTGGGTCTCCTGTTCCATGGAAGTTCACAAGCTGGTCTGGGTAGTAATTTGCTGGTCTCAGAGACTGTGTACAAAGGCTGCCAGAGAAGTACTTCATCGTTAATGCAGCATTATAATGCTGAGGGTAACATGGATTATCCACATTGGAACTGGTGTTTGATTTCTGGGAAAAAAAAAAAAAAAAAACAACCAAACAAAAAACCCCAAACAATCAAGGCTACTCAAAAGCAAGAAAGACCTAATTTGACATTAACTACGGGAATCTTTTTAAAGCACATATGCATGTATTTTTGTTCTCTGTCATGGCTGATCAGTACAACATTGCTGATCATTGTGATCATAGAAACTCCTTTCTCAAAAAATCATTGGCAAGATCAGCAAAACACTTACAGGACTAGTTGGGCCTTTTTGGTGAGAGTTTTGTACCATTTGACAATTTTTAACAAGTATGAAGATCCTTGTATGAAACCTAAGTGCGTTTGTCCACAACTAAGCACAACAGAGCTCTTACTAGGGTCTCCAAACTCCACCAAAGGGAAGCGAACACAAGCCTAAGAACCTGCTCAGACAATTACTGAAACCTGCAAGAGCAACATAGCAAAGGGTCTTAAACAGACCTGAAGCAGCAACGCTAAAAGCCTTTTCTCAGCTTCATCTCTCCCGTAGCACTGGAAGCTGTGAGTGTAGACATTGTAGTTGTAACCATACAACTTCACTTGCAAGGTGCTATTGAAGTTCTCCTGAGAGTCCTCTGGGATAAATGAAATTTGAGTGGAAGCTCCTCCAAGATCCAGTGCACCCATAGTGTCTTTTCTGTAAGGACGGACCCATGTCCTCCAAAGGTTTCTCTATACGTAAAAATAAAACCAAGGCTAATTAGAAATATCATCTGCTTGTTCTCCCTTCAAGCTTTTCTACTCTTTACTTAACTTTTTGAGATTTTGCCCCCCTCTTTGTCCTGAGCCCTTTCCAAAAACTCTTAGCTCTGAGGAAAATATGCAGATGTTTTTTACATAAGAGGGATTTACTTTGACAGAGTGAAATGACCTCGAAAGATGGAAAAAGGAATGCAGTGTAGCTTTCAACTCAGAGGACAACATAATGATCAAAGCGCAGGACTAGCCAGATCAACATCTGTACTAGAATGCAGGGAATTGAAATCCAGATACCCATGAGATCTTGAACAAATCTGGATGGAAATAGTATGAAGATCTGCTTGTTTCAAGGCAAGAATAATTATTAAAGGAATAGAATATTAAGAGATCACACAGAAAAAGAGTGAAAATAGAGTGAAAACCACAGAAAAGTCAAATGAAAGCTCCATCAAAGTCAAAAGAACAAGGACCTCTAATCTGCACAGTTCCTTCACTGAAACTGCAGTGGCAATATATCTGATCCATTCAGCTACCATTTTTCCCTATTACCCAAAACATCCCCTAAATTCTATATTTGATCTACACAGTCACAGTGCAGAATATAGATTTTGTATGATTTTCTATCTCAATATTTACTGTAGGATTATTTACTGAGCATGACAGTATGAATGTATACACAAGAAGGGAAAAGAAACTTTATGGGCTAGCAAATATACTCACAAGAAAACTCTACAGTGAAAGATTCCCATTAACAGCCCCTAGCAGAATTTGACTCTTAGCCCATTGTCACAAGAATGGTGAAAATGTCTCTCTCCTACTACTGATATTCCACACGGAGGTCTTCACACAATTCTCTATATTAAACTGGCTTCACAGCATCTTGCAGTCCCTTCAGTAGTCCTTATGAATCTGTCACATGGAATTTGACATTTAGATTATTAAAATTCCTGTGGTAGAAGACTGACACCACCCTGAAGTTCATGACGTCATTTTTGTTGCATGAAATGCACACAATGAGAAAAACTCTCCCAGAACGTGTGATTCCAATACTGTTTTTCTAACAGCAACCATTCAACCAGGACAGCTAACAATACTCAGGGGTTTGGTTGAAATTTCTTTCAACCTAGCGAGACTATCTAGAAGTGCAGTTAATGCTAAGGGCAGCACACTGCTGCCATGAATGCAGATGAGCAGTTGCTGATCATCTTGGTACAGCTTTTACTGGGAATGAAATTATACTGAATATCTTATATTTAAAAAGGGATCTTCCAACACATTTGACTCCCTCTCTGCTATCAGGCTCCTGCCTGACCCTATTCTGAGTTCAGGGACAGTATAAGTATCTTTATATTGATATCACTTTGTCTTCACAAGACAGTTGGTATCACAGCCTGCAGCTTTTCAGCAGTATTGGAATGAACTGTACATGAGTGATTTCTGGCTCAGCTGAGGCACTTTTGGCCACATCAACTTAACCACCTTCACTGCTTCAAACAGTCTTGTCTGCTTAAGACAAGCGAGCCAACACTGCCAAACAATTTGGAGACCCCTAAGCTGTGCAGATCCTTCACCAGTAGAGCTGCAGGGACAGCAACCACCTGAGGAAGTCACAGAAAAGCAGAAGAAAACATCTTTAGCTGGCACCACTGTCAAGAAAATCAACACCTGTCACACTTAACATATCAAAGCATTTAAGAGCAACGCAACTTCTGTTTCTAGGTAAGGCATCCGATGTCTTCTAGGGAAGAGCCCTGTTTTGTGGATTAACAGTTTTACCTTTGCCATATCACATTCCTGGAACATCATATTCTTTGATTTACATTTGCTTGATTCTATTACTGCCACAAAAAGACCTTGTAATATATTTCAGTGCAAAATGGAAGTTACAGCTATGAAGTTTTAACAGGCATATCCTCTCAAACTTCTCATTTATAAGAAAGAAACAGTGAAAAGAAAAGCATGCAGTTTTTCCACACACCTCTAAAAAATTGCCCATTAAATAGTTGGCTGTTATCCATCCATACACCCCTTCCTCTGGCCCAGTTATGATTTGCGCACCCCTAAATTCAAAAGGTTGAGCTCTGAAGTAGTTTTGAATGCTTGCAAGAACTTCACTGGCTGCCGTTTCATTTTGCAACCTAAGCAATTCACAAAACATGAGACACTGAGCACCTGGAAAGGCAATTTCATGTGTATTGTTCACTGACTAGCAATTCAAGAAAACTCCTACAATCACCTAATAAAAAACTAGATATTGTTTGCCTAAAGGGGAAGCTTATGACAGGGAACAGCCAAGTATCCAGCATCGTTTCAGCAAGCAACTTCCCCACTACATACAAACTTCACTCTTTATCATCCAAGTTCATGGGTGGTTAGTTTCTTACATATACCTTTCTTTTTAGTGAACTGAGTGCTTATATGTCAGCTGCTGGTTAAAACAGTTCTGGAGCCTTTCTTCCCACTCTGTTTAGCCACAGAACAAACATAAAAAGCCAGTTTGTGCCAGGGCTAAAGCCACAGACAGACCCCAAAAACCACATTACACCACATTCACACTCAGAAAACTCTGCAGTGTCTAGCTTTAGTCTGCCTTTGCTGCCCACAGATATGCAAAAACATTATCTGTTTACATAACACTGAATTTTAAGACAGATATGGAAGAGAAAATTAAACTCTTGCCTTCTCCAGAATAAAGCAAGCATTTCTTTTCAATACGGCATAACAGAGGATTTTTATACAGCCCCACTATTCCTATCAAGAAAGTTAATTAAATTAAATTGGCTGGGCTCCATTTCCTTTTCAGATGGCCAATTTCCAATGGATAAAAATGCATCCAGTACACTTTTCACATTCTGTTTTCACAGACTGCTATGCTAGTATGCATACAGAGAAGTGCAAGTTTCTGCCATACCTCAGTAGTCTCATGCCAGCTGTAGCCCCCAGATAAACAGAAGTGTTTTTATGCAGATGAACTGGTATTGTCTCCTTGACTTTATTCAGACAGTCATCAAAGGGTTTGGCAAGAGCTCCAGGGTTACTCTCATAGCTGGATATACCAGGGCCTAAAAGAGAACAAGTAGATTGATTTCATTCTGCTTTGCCAACTACAAATTAGCCCAATTAGCAACCAGGTGTTAAGAGAAAGAGATTTCCCCCTTCCCTTCTGTAATTGCAAACAAGGATAGGATGGTTGGAAACTATGAGTACTTAAGGAATAAACAATGTAGTTACTGTCTCAGCTGTGTGAGACAGAGAAGATACTTGCAAACTGCTCGCCTCTGTTTCTGTGTGTATACTTATACATCTGTAGTACCATACCTAGAGTAAGATATACAGTATAACCATATAACAACACAATGACAGCAGTGCTATATTCATGAGGCAAATAGGTTTACTCATGGCAGATGTTGTAGAAAACAGCATGTCTAATGGATGTAAAATTTCTCTGATGTGCTGAAGTACAGAAAATCCCTCCTTCCACAATCTAAGACAAAGATTTCCTAATCTGGTTTGCCACAACTGTCGTGGACACCATGGCACCTCCACAGCTCACTGCTCTCAACTGAAAATAAAATAAAGAAGCTTCTGCAAGGAATTCCTGGTGAAATTTCAAGATGCACACAAATGGCTCTTGAAGTCATAGAGGTCCAAGTCTAGGCTGGTGCATGAACTACTAAGTATTTCACAGCTTGCCAAATTTCCAAAGCCTTCAAATAACAGGAATGAGAGTTACACCATGCTGCATAAGGCATAACTATTTGAACAATTAACGTCAAAGTCTTTCCTCTCTTGCTCAACACTCCAAGGACCAGCAGGACCTCAACTTGTTCAGGCTCAACTTGGGTGTGAATAAAAACATTCCTTACCAAAATTCCCTAGCTGAGAAAGTTGCACAGGGAGAAATCCAGGCATTCCCGTGAAGCCATTGCCCCACAGAGAACAACTCTGCCAGAACTCCATCTAGCTCTCCTGTAACAGCCGTCTCTCTCACAACCCAATCCCAAGCTAAGCAAAAGGTGGCTCTTACAGAGTTAAAATGAGAAACTATTTATGTTCAGCCATTATGTTGATAAAAACAGAAGAAAAAATATTTAAGACTACAGACTCCACACTCCACCACTCCCTTTCCCACAGTATGAACTTAAACATAAACATTACTGTCTCATCATTAGATGTTCACAGCCCTGGTTTGGAATAAGACTTTCTAAAAGTCTTAAGTCCAGCACAGGCAGGCCTGAAGCTGGAAGGAAGGCTGTCACCAGAGGAAAACAGAGCAGCAACTGCTGTTCTACATCCTCAGCAGCTGCTGTTGCCTCACACTCCCTTGGGGGCAGCAACCTCCATCTCCCAATGTTCAGAAAGAGCAGGTCACAAGGCAGAGTGACCATTTTGTTCTGGACAACTGCCTGCTTTGCCGATGCTTAGAGCCTGACCAGGACAGATTAATTGCACTACATAGAAAGGGTTTTGATTTGGGGCTGGCTCCTACACACAGGGGCAGAGGTACCTAATAAAGGCAGAAATGAAATCATAAAACCATTACGGAACTTATAGAGTAGTTGATCATTTGACTTTCAAGTTCAGTAGGTATGTGAAAGTCTGCCTCTCAGTATGCCCAGAACCATCCCCCAGTTTAAGTGGTTAAGGCTATGGTTAGAGGGTCACTAAAGAAACGCTGACAGATATGTTCACCACTGCCGCCCACAGCTTAGTTGGGGACCTCTCCCATGAGCCCTCTGTCTCCTCCAGTGCACAGTCATCCAAGACTCGAGTAGTGAATCCTGGTGATTTTGTACACTGGAGGATGAGGAGTACTTTGGTTGACCATGGTTAAGGCCCCTCTGGACCTGAACAGTTCACAGCAATTACGACTCCGTTTTGCAATTTTTTGTATTCCCCGGAGGTAAAACAAAATCTAGACCAATTAAAACAAATTCACAAAGTACTCCTCTGTCATTTTTCGAGGACAAGAATAACGCAGTTTCTCTGTGCATTTTTCTCACACCAGAATTCCTAAAGGCAACGTTCCTAATGAGTCAAGACATGAGCTAGCAGAGTGTACCCGCTGCCTCGGCAGGCTGGCTGCCATTCCTGCAGTCTGTAAGGACACACCATCAGGCACATGACAATGCATTACTTCTGTGCACATTACACTTGCCTTCCTTTCCTTGTTCTAAAATTGCTAAGAATGTCCACACATATGTTTAACGCTGAAGATAGAAATGTTAAGAAACCATTGCCTTCTACTCATCTCCTAGTTACTCATGGACCTCTATGGCTACATCTCCAACTTCTATTTCCAGACACAAAGAGGGATGCAGGATTTTTCATGGTCATGACTGAGAGAGAAGGAAAGGGAAAAATTCTCTTTGAACGCCACAGTTGTTATCAGAGATCAACAAAATCTGCACTGAGACTTCCTGAGTTGCCCCACCTTCTCCTCTTAACCTAACTTGCAAACCCAAACCAGTACACTAAACAAAGCAGTACTGCTGAAGTCAGTATCTTACAGGATAATCTATAGCTCATTTAACTCAGAGTAGCAGAATTTATGAAGTTTGGCTTCCTGCGGAAATCCCTTATGGGCTAGCTACTATTTAATAATGTGGATTTCTCTCCCCTGCCTGGCCACCTGTCTTCATAAAATGTGAGGAATTTGGTATCTTTGAAAGCTTAATCAAATGTCACTGAAGTTGACTAAGAGATTCAAAAGCTGTTATGAAGGAATCCACAACAAGCTATTAGCACATATACTTAACCATACCAGAGTGTGAGCAAAAGTCAGTCCAGTCCCCCTCTGAGGGGAATCAATGCAAAACCTCAGACAAAAGACAAGGCAGGTAGCCAGTGGTACTTGTCGTGGGACGCCTTCTAGCAGTGCACAACTATAGGTCTTCCTGAGCCAAAGGCCAGACCTGTATATTTGATACAACTGTGACAACCTGTCAAAAACAGTTCTGCAGTTTAACTATTTTACTTGATAATTTTATTAGATACTTCCTAGTTCTGTAGTATGGAGAAGCTCTTCCTGTTCACCTTCTGCATGCCTTTCATAATTTCCCCTCGGTTGCCTCTTTCCAAGTAATTACAGAACAATTCCAGATGAAATGCATAAGCCTTGTTTCTCTAGGAAACCTGACTCAAACAGCAGAGACTTTTTTTTTAAACATCACTAAGACCTCTGGAAAATAAAACTAATTTGTCAAACTCCGGTAGCATAGCTGACACCCATTTTTGCCTCCATCAAAATTAATGGCTAACATCTAACAAGGGCTAGATCCCCATTCTTCTCAAAGACTTTTTATTCCAAGCTATTTTTAAATATATTTTATACTTTCCTTTTAAAAGAAATTATTTCAAGGCACAAGGATTAAACATTTACAGGGCCTGATTCTCTGTAGATTGAATTCTCTCTGCACCAATCATGCACTGCAATGGAGTAAATCAAGTTTAGTTACAATTTCCTCTCTCTGTTGCAGATTAGAGAACAGTTCTTGCTCCCTAGTACCGAAAAGGGAACACAGCGGAAAAAAAACATTATAAGCTTCCAGATAACCTCTTCTTGGAGGCTAGAAAGAAATAAGGAACTTCCATTTGAGCTCACCTTTCACATTGCACTTGAAGGTTTGGCTTACTACTCCCGTGTCATTTTCTTTTTCTGCTGGCCATTCATAGACGTAGACTGTAGTCCGAGAGGATCCAGCATCAAGGACTATTCCATACTGGGGAGAAAAAAATAATACATTAGATCAAGAAACAAACAGTGACAGCTTAAAGGCCCATATGCAGCTGTACTTCTTTGCACCATCAAACACTTTAGAAAATGTATGCACAGTATATTTACAAGAGGGATTAATTCTAGTGTTAGGCGCTTAGGCATGAATCCAACAGTCAAGCACAGAATGAATCTGGCTGCAAAACAAAGAACATAGTACGTATCTTCAATAATGAACTCAGTGGGGATGGAGACTGCTCATCTCCTTTCAGCATCAGGTTCAAAATCCACACTGACACACAGATAACACTGTGTTAGGACCTGATTTTGCAGCAAGTTCATTTCCCATTATCCCAGCTACACTCCCTGGACACTGAAGGGTTTGATACCTAAGCACAGGCTTTAGATTCAAGGATGCACAAGGGATGCATAAAGCAACGAGCAAAGAGGTAAAGTACATAATAGTTCACAGTGAGAATGATGTAACAAGTCTGGTTCTTTTCTAATTGCCCCATAAACCTCTCCCTTTGAGTGGTTTAGGCAGTCCACCTGAGAGTTTGCCACTGAAAACAGGCTGTGTCAGAGTGTGAGACAACAAAGAGGGAAAGAGAATCAATATTACTCCATGTTTATTCATTAAATAAATGAGAAATATTTAAGTGACTTGCCCCAGGTCACTTGGACTCTCTGTGGGATTAAAGCACAGGTTTCTCCATCCCATTCCACTGCTCACCAGACCAGTCTTTCCCCCTTTCCCATCTTTTATGGCAGCAGAAAACTGTAGCAACTGGGAGGGCAAACTGCATGAAGGGAAGAAAACTGCCATTTTGCTTATCCTCTTTATGATCCCTGAAAGTACGTTTAGCTGCCCCGCTCTTCCAAAGTCATCTAATTGGTAGGAATCACACAGTGTAGGGTTCATTTCTCTGTCAACTTTTTTTCTTTTAAAAAAGACAGATGCCGAGGAGCCTGACAATACTGAAAAATGAGACCCTCCATCTGGCTGCAAAGCAGTAAGAGCCCCTGCAGCAGGCCAATCAATTTCATCCCACTGTCTCCCTGGGGAGCCTGAAGTCTGACCAAGAAAGATCACTGCTTCAAGTGGCCAACCATTCAGCTTCCACACCTCATTAGTTCCCAGCTTCCACTGTAATCCTACAAACTCCTGGTCCCCAAAGAACTACCAGCAATACCAGTCTAGTCTGTTTCCTTGAGGACTGTTAGATAATGAAAATTTCACTTATATTTATCCAGACAATATTTACCCTGATCAACTAAAAGGTGAAAGGCTGCACAGATACTATCAAACCACTACACCATCAGGTTCCGTTCAAGTAACTACTTTAGCAAAGATACTTTGAGTGTATTCCCCCTCCTTGAAAGAGAGGTGAGCACTCTGGAGACACATAATACAGTAACGGTTGATCTGCTCAAGGGCTATTAATTAAATCTAGCCTCGGTCAGCTTGAAGTGCCAACCATAAGCTTTTAACTTAGGTACTTTTAGAGCTAACTATGATGCCCAATTAGAGCTGGAAGATAATGGATGTATTTTTACCTCAGCTAACTCTGGGGCTTTTTGACCTACTTCCATCCTCCCCTGCATTTCCCAGCCTCCTTCCTGAAAGTAACAGATTTCCATCCCAAAGAGTAGTGGTACACTTATCTGAACCAATGTGTGACTGACGATTTTATTTTCTTCTTCCTCCTCCTATTTTTCCTATACAGCGTCTTGTTTCCTTTAAAAGAGATGCTCGTTTTTGAAAAGGACTCTTGGGCCCATTTCAGGGTAACTCTTGAAGCTCCTCAGAACTTGTGTGAGTTCACTCTGTGTGAACTGGCCCATGCAGCCTCATGAAGTGGTGATTAGTGAGAAGTGTGCCAGATGTTAGGACTAAGATTAATCTTTAATTAAAAAACCAGAAATGACAGAGGATGTGTCATTTTAAGAGGGTGAGAGAATTCTGCATGCCTTGTCTCAGCCTGCTGCCTAAGACAAACTGGTTGAATTAAAATTCTCCAGTGACGTTACATTTCTGTCCAAGTTGCAAGTCAGATCACCTTTGGCTGCCCTTTAAGGACAAACAATGCCCTCCTGCTTTGAAAAGCACTGCGTGGGACTGCCAGCACAGGCAAACCCTTATCCTGGGCTAGCAGCTGTTAAGGAACAGAACAACTTTTTCTCCCTCCTTTCCCCTCTACTTCAACTTTCCCACTGAGGATCTCCATCATGTCTACTCAAACACCAGTAGAGAGAGAGAAAGGCCTGGTGATTCCCTAATACTCAAGAACTGCACCATCTAGTCAATGGACTAGATTAGTCAGACAAGACAGGGAGACAACATTAACCCAGACAAGCTTCAGAGTTCTGGGTTCTAGGAAAATGCTTTTTTTTGGGTTTACTATTGCCCAATGTACCTCCAACACAGAGGTGACCATGCTGCCTACAGCATGAAGTAAATGTACCACTTTGCTTCTTGGGTCTGGCAGAATACTATGACTACTGTACACACTTACCAGAAGCTAAATAAAAAGCAAGGTAACAATACACAAGACTTTGTGTCTCTAAAGGTGCACTCATACATCTTTTTTTTGGCTGCAGCTGGGCTGACTAAAGAGACAACTACGCCCTCCCCTATCAACTGTTTGTCCTTCCCTTGCAAGAGGGCACCCCTTGTTCACACAGCTACCTGTGTGAGTGACAACTACCTATACTGTTTCAGAGGGAGTTTCATGCTGTTCACTCAACCAATCTGGTTGTGGCCCAAACAGATAAGGAATACTCATATGAATGGCTTTGCAAGTACATCCTGAAGAGTAGTAATCCCAACAAGGAAGCACGAACAAGCCCCAGGATTAATCACCTTTTCAGCCTGAATACTATTCCCATAGGAGGATGTACAGACGCACAAACCCCTAAAGCAGGCACAGTTATGACAGCTCACTTGCCTTCCAATCACTTTGGAAAACTGCCACAAGAAGCTAACAAGCTAAACCAGCTACAGGGAAGATGGAGGCCAGAAAAGTGGATCCATGCTAGAAGCGCACTTCAGTTCAGCTACATAGGTTTGAACTACTTTTAATCAAGTATAACATCCACAAACAAGGCAAAACACTTCCTAAGAGCCAAAAGAGACGTGCAAAATTTAGGTGTAGAAAACTGTAGCACCTGGAGAGGCAAATTAAAGAAACACAATAATGAAGGGCAGGTTTTTCTCTTTAGGGCTCACAAAACATCAGTAGACAAACAGAAATTTTTTTGACTGGTACAAAAGCTCATTACATTCAGAGCTAGCATCATTTACAATTCTGGGACTTCTTCACAAACTGCGTCACTAAGGATGTTTGTGCTCTCTTCATCACTCTTCTGACTTCACGGTGTGTGCCAATGAGTCATGAGTTCTTTCAGTGCCTCAGCCTCATGCACATGGGCAGGTCCTTCCTTCACAAATCACTGGCTGAATGTTCAGATAACCCAACCACCAAGGAACCAAAATATTTAATTTTGCAGCAGATAATTTATCTCTTGTACCACAAAGGAATGAACCTGGATGCTCTCAACATGCAACCTGGGAAAGAGCTATTATGCCACAGATAACATAAACTCTAGTTATCCTTCAGTAGCTGTTTTGGTTTCATGGAGAAGAGCCAGAAGAAGAAGAACAAGGCCATTTACAAAGAATAAGTCTGATTTCATCAGATTATTGCCATATTTAATTTTAATCATGTTATTGCCATATTTAATTGTAATCAAGCACTAACTTCAGGACACTGCCATTTCCAGGCTCCATCATATCAACTAAGTACTGGAGGGTTTCACACTGGCATACCAAGGTCCTCCCTCTGCTCCTGAAGAATTACTTCTTGAGAGTGTTAATGATTTACTGAGGACTACTCAGCATCTCAGGAATCAAACATAGGATCCTCCATATCAAGTGGGATTTTCTGCATGGGCAGGCTTACAGCCCAAAAAGAAATCCAAAGCCAAGGCACCTAGCAGAGGAACTGGCAGTCTTCCTCCAGAACCAGCCATGAAGCTGTTGTGATTCAGGAAGCAGACCTCCCCACCTAAACCAGCTCCAGATGGTCAAGGTGGGTCCGATATTTACTCAAAGAGTAAGGTAGACAATTTCATCATTCTGAATGTGAAACTGAATTAATGACAAACACAAGTGATGTGTAGGCTGTCTTTTAGATAGTGGCTTCAGCCTACATGTCAGTCCAGTCTTGCCTTGCTTGAAAATTGGCAGGATGTGAGGCTGCTGCAAGCAGAGATTTGGGGCACAACAGGGAGTAAACTTGAGGCACTGTGTCCCCATGCAAGATCCCAGCACACAGACCCTGCCACACCACACAAACACATAAAACTGGTATCAGAATACAGTTTTATCCCATTGTCTGACTCATACACCACCACATGATTCAGACAAAGCCAAAGGTGTTCATAATCCCATGAAGTGTAATGAGACATTAGCCTATCGCTATCAGTATGTGAACTGTCCAGTTAAATACATACGCAGGGGGAAAGGTAGGAAAGACTTCAAAGAAGGATCTGACGAGGTTTATATGCTTGTAGCTATCATGGGAAAAAACAGAGAACTCAAAATGCCAGATTGCACAGCTTCTCTAGAAGGCTAATTTCTACAGCTTTGTCCTCAGTTGTGTACATCTCTCATTGAAGAATCTCTACACATACTCTAGCAGCACAAGGCAAAGCCTGAATTCCAGAGTATTTCAGTTTGTCTTTTCCAGTTTGCTCTGCCCCTCCTCATGAGGCTGCTTTGCTTCTGTTAATATCTAGGAAGTCCCAACATGTGGTAAATCATAAAGTGCATACTTAGAGCCCAAATGCTTTTGATACACAGGAGCAGTTTGCAAAGCTTCAGCATAAACTTCCTAGCTGTGCTTGGGGGCAGAATTTAAACTCCAAGTATTTCCCACTTCAAAATTATTTTAAAATTACTTCCAATCTCTGGCAAAAATAAGAAAGCAGTGGCATATTCTCCTCGTTTGGCCTTTCAGTCTTGGAGAATACATTGTGTGATAGGCATCACAGACAGGGAACCAAGGAATGCTTTTCCTGCTTTTGCCACTGACTCTGTGATCTTGACCAATTCTCTTTTTCTCTCAACTTCAGTTTTCCCATGACAAAGAGGTGATTAAACATAAACTTAGGCTGTAAGCTCATTTGAATCACCCCATAAAAATTAGTTTAGAAAGGAACATTATTAAATACCAGTTCAAAACATTGTTCTCCTTCTTTAAGTATTCTAAGACTTACCTTAAGCCCTGGGGAGAGGATCTGTTGCTGATTTATCTGAATCACTGCAATAGCAATGACAAGAACTATGCTTAGAAGAAGGAATACTTGGGCAACAACACTTGGGGTTCTGGTGAGCATCCTGAAACAAGAAAAAGGGAAACACTTAAGGAATGTGAAAGGATTCAGTGATTGTGTCTTAAGGCCTGAAGCCCTGAATCAGTTGAGATTCCTCATAAAATCTCATTTCGTCAACTAGATTACGCCACTTGAAAATTCTGTGTTCTCCTCAAGAACTGCCTGGTGTTTTGCTACCACTAACTTTTTATTGTCTAGAAGGGGTGTGTCTATATTGTCATGCTAATGATACCAGACTTCACCCTCAGGTGCCAGTCTGCTCATTTCCCACAGTGCCTACATGTAGATGCATGCCCACCATCTCCCATCACCTCAGGAAATGAGAGCAGTGGGCAGGCTGGGGCTAGTGCACACTCAACGATCTCATGTACGCCTACAACATAGACACAACCACAGCCATGTAGACACAATGCTGGCGGCTGCTGAGTACAGTTGGATGTTTCTGCCAGAGATGCAAGGTCGGTGTCTATAATAGACACAGGCTGCTTCAGCAAGAAACAAAGGAGGTTTTAAGAACGTTAAAGTAGGCATCTTTCTTCTAACTGATGTGTTCATGAAGTATGTTTGTGTGCATGTGTGTGTGCATATTAATGTGGAGCCTATTATTATCACTCTGCACTACACATAAAATATAAAATATACAGTTTAACTCACAGATCTTGTGATGAAAAGTTACTAAATCTAAGTAAATATAACATCTAGTTATGTTAGACAAACCCAAAGGTGACATGAAACATGCATACTGATGATAAGGCTGTTTATATGTTCATATCCTCTAGAAAGGTTTTCTAGAATTCAAATGTGTTTTCAGTTTCATGTAATTTCTGTTCATCCTTCATTCTTGCATGTCGCTGGCCAGACAGCTCTTCACCCCAAAAGGCCTTTCAGTACCTCTGAGTACTGACAATCCCCACATCAAAAATTCTTATGCTCCACAGGGGTTGAGGAGGAAAGAGGTGGCTGGTGGGAGATGGCAAGCTTAGAAGTGTCAGAGGAACACAAAAAGGACAACTTTCCTGCCTTTCTTATTTTCAGAAACGAGTTATTTTGGCATAGAAGTATCAAGTTAGCCTGGCGTGATCTATCCTGACTCGCTTCTCCTAATTCTTCCGTACTGACAGTGGAGTATACCAGTGGCTGTTCAGGGCTGTCCTGCTGTTTCAGCAATTGCCAATGACAATCTGTGCTGAGGACAGGAGCTAAAGGGTGGTCTACAGTCCGTGGCCACAGCACACTCGGTCAGCCCCATTGTACCTGCAACACATGGTCTTCTCCTTAGCTCCAACCAGAGCCAGAGGGCTGAGGGAGAAGGCAGAACACATGCTTCTTCACACAGTTTCCATATTCTAAACCCCACAGGTTCTTCAGCCTGTGTACCCATGGGCCAACATCTATGTTCCAACCATTCAACATTCAAAAGAGAAGCAAGTTATTTGTTTTGTTCTGGGACTAGCTTCACTCTGAGCTTTGCCCACTGCTGCTGCTTTCCTTCTTTGTCTTCTGATTTCTGTTGTGAAATCTAACTCAGATTGACTTTTGGAAACTCTTCATTCCAGCCTGACACATCTCACTTCCAGAACGTCATTTTTTACATTCATTAACTCCCATTTCTAAATCCATATGGGCTCCTTGTTGACTGCCAATCCACTCTTCCAATACTTTATTTTCTTGGCTTGGTAATACCTTTATTATCTTAACCATCAGCCAGTTTTAAGAGAAAATTACCAGCCACATTGATGATTTATTTACTGCTGTCCATTGCTTTACTATCCTGAGGCATTCAAACATCATGTACACAATGCATAAATGATAGAATGAAACATTATTTTTACTATTAGAAAATATGTTAACACCTAAGATGAATTCTCACTGTAACCTGTGGATGATGTCAGGGCATACTAATTAGAAGCATTTGTACAGATCAATTCCTTTTTTAAGAGACAGCAGATTTTAACTATACATTTATGAATAACCATCTGGATAAAATACTTGTCTTTAGGGGGAGAAAAAAATCATCTTCTTTAGCTTTCAACCATACACGGAGATACCTATAATTGTAAAGTGACTGAAAGAGAACTATCTGCTTGCAACCTAATATATACCAGGCACTCCTGGATCAAAGCACTGATGTTCAGCGCTGGAAAAAATAACTCATTATCAAAGAAAAAACCACTCAGGGCAAATGACTCTTTGAAAAACTAAAGCATTACTAAAGAGCAAAGCAATAACCACTATTATACTATTAACACTTAAGAACACCCATGATGACTGCTGAAATATTTTCTGCTGCATCTGTTTGTAAAGAGGAAATTGAAATCTTGGTTTGTTGAATTTCTCATGTGCTTCCGTGGTACTGGGATTTGTCTTCATCAGAGATGGTTTCTCTTTTCAAAAATCATTTTTGACAGGGAGCATATTAGGTAACAGAGCATTTCTTATGACATTCCTCATACAATCTTGTCCGACTGGCAATCAGGACAATTTTATCAGAGAATAATCTGTAAATCCTGATTTACGCAACAGCCTCTGTGTCAGAAGGACACTTCATACTCCATGCCCGCTTGAAGTCATCACACAGTTGACATCTTCACTATCTGAATTGTGCAAGACACTGCAAGATTTCACATAATGGGATCCAGAAGCACAGGGCTGTATTCACTTTTAGCTACACTCATCTAAGTCTCACACACATACCAGGCAATACAGTCATACTTGCCCATTCACTGAAATCTGTAGAGATACCAGAGAGGAGTTCATTCACTCCACAGATTAAAGAGAGTTGTAACATAAGTAACTCTAGCTAACATTGCACACTTGTTGGCAAAAAGCCAAATAAAAGATTATGTTAATGAAGTATCTAAAAGCAGTTGTATGCTATTATTAAAACAACATCAACCTGAAGCGAGAAACAGCATAAATACCTATTTTCCACACCCAATTAAGTATACTGGGCCACACAGGAGTATATTGGAAGGATCATTTTCTACACCTTAGTTCAAGCAAAAAGAATACCTGCCTGCAAAGGAAAATGGACTAAACTTCTTCATGCCACCAACATTTTGAGTTTAACTAGGTTAAATACACATCTGTATGAATGACAGTACGCCTCATGGCACAATGCCAGCATATCTGGCTCCAGATCAGAAGGTCGTGTTGTTCAAGTCACACTGGGGTTGGGCGGGGAGAGGGGGGCCCAAGGCTGCTCCCACTTTAACGGTTGGACTTGATGACTTAAAGGTCTTTTCCAACCTAAACGATTCTATGATTATATGTTGAAATTCCTTTTCCCAAGTTACTTGAAACATCAAACCCACTTATTTTAGGTACTAACCTGTTTGTTCATATGGTGGATGGGCAAGCACCATAAATATCTTTCTTCACACTGTAACTGGAGAGATACAAAAACATTAGCATTTATTTTAGAAGTGGTCTACAGATGAATGTTTTTCAAGTGCTGAAAATAAAAACAAAACACCAAAAACCCAACACCCACAGCATTTTAAAACCCGCAATGAAAACCTGTGAGGAGGTTTCACAGGCCTTCCTTCGGAGGAGAAATTAAGTCAAAACAAGCACACGGACCCAAAATCAGCGGCGGAACCTCAGAGCTTTCCCTCAGCTTGACCACCGCCGTCCCGGGTGAGAAAGCTTCACACAACGGTTGTGATTTGCGAGAGAGCACAAAGTTTCCCCCCCAAAAAAATCGCGGAGAGACCGAGAG
>WAAD01020776.1:17399-47661 GCA_013389945.1 Fregata magnificens
GTTTGTGAAGAGTCACTCGGTGGTTGCTCGCCCTCTGCTCCCGTATTTCCAAACAGATTAAAAAAAACAAAACAAAACAAAAAAAACCCCCACCAACTTACAGGTAAAAAAATCCGGATGAATTGATTAAAGTGGAGGAAGATCTGCGGCGAGTCGACGCGTCTGAAGCGTTACCGCACCCAGAGATGTGGAAGGGAGCCGTGGGGGGGTGGGGGGTGCGGGGTGAGGCTCTGCCTAGCGAGGGGTGCCGCCGGGGGAGGAGGGCCCGGGAAGGGGGGCCCCGGGGTGCAGTCCCTTCCCGTCAGCCCGGCTCATGCACTGCCGCTGTTGGACAGGCTCCCGCGGGAGGGCAGGTCGTGCTGGGACCAACCATCCGCCTGCAAAACCTCCCGCAACACAGCCGTGTCCCCCCCCTTTCCCCCTCCACCAGCTGCTCTCCTCTTTCCGGAAACGCAGATCTGGCTTTGCCTGCAGCTGATACAGCAGGATGTTGCTGGCTGTCCCTAAATCGCATTCCTCAGTTCCCTCCCAAAGCAAAGAGAGAAAGATGGTTTTGTCCAGAGATGAAACTGTGGGTGAAAGAATGGTATATCCCTGCTTCTTCTAAAAGGAACAAGTGCTTTCTCAGGAGGGCTTTTCTCAGCCCTTGGAAATTAGTAGCCTTCCAGTTTCAGGGCTACCTTTCCATTCAAGGTCAAGTGTACTGGCACCATTTGTTTTGTAGTTTCGCTGGAGTCCTTGCCAAACCTAGACTGCTCAGTGGAGCTAGCACATACCCAGAAACATACGTAAAAGCGACGTCACTGAGATCCTGCTCCCATCACCTGTTCAACCTGCGTGATCAGCTACAGCCAAGGATCATCCTACAGCCTGCAGGATGGGTTTGCCAGAGACATGAGCTCTGGAATCACAGTGAGACACTTCAACCGCTTTGCCACCATTTGCTTATTGTTCTAGGATTCAGATTCACATAATATAAAAAAACTAAAGGCACCTCTTTAATTCCTTTTCTCATAATGATCTTGATGAATTACAGTATCTTTGGGTTTTGAATAAAGAAAGGAGAACAAGAAACCAGCCTTGTGAGCCATCTATAAGCATCCTTCCATAGTCTACTCATTTGGGGAGTGGAGGTAATTTCCTCTTTTTGATGACAACACATTATTAAAGCTGGTTTAATGATGATCTTGGTGGATCAGTTCAGCTATTTCTAGCATGTGAAGACAAAGCCTCCCATCCCTCCAGATTCCCTGTCTGTTGCATGTAACTCCTTTCTTTTTTTCTGTATCATTTCCATGCCTGTGGCATCTTCTCCCATCCAAGTGTATTTGTTTTAATGCATTTCATCCAATTGACTATACTGGTCTGCTCTGCTGCAGCAGAATCTGTCTCAGGTGTCCATTTAAAATGACAAATTAGCTGGATTGCTTACCCTACAGAAAAGCATATTCTTTTTGCTACCATCAAACATAAACATTTTGAAATAAAAAATAAAACATCGACACCCACTTCCACCAGTCCTGCAACTAACCCCCACCAGTGACTAAAATTTAATGCTTGCAAAGAAAGCAAACCTTACCTTCTATATCATCTACTTCTATAAAAACAGACATAAGAGATTCTTTTTCTTTCTGCACCATTTCCAAGAGCTGGGCTATTGCACAAGCTGCTTTTCTTGTGACATTTATTGCCATTCTAAAGCCATGATAGCCGTGTAAGTGATATGGGCTATAAAATCCCCCAGCTACTTCAAGGTCCAGAACACTGGTCCTGAATGAAATGGATTAGAAACAAGGTTCCCCTCCAGGCCTGTCCAGCGTCTGTGGCACAGTAACTGGTTTCATCGGTTCCCCTTCTTCAACCCTGGGGACCCATCTTAGATCCACTACTTTATCTTCTTTTTTTCCTAAGCCTACCTCTTTGGCTTTTCTTCAGTTTCCTCCTCAGCTCCGTCCTCCCTTTTATAGTTCCCTTCACCCGATCCTCAACCCCTTCCTTTCTCCCAAGGCGTAGACTAAACTTCCTGCCGTTTTCCCAGCCTTTGCCAAGCCTGTAGTGATACCATAGTCAGACTTTATTTAGTGAAATGTTTGTGTTAAGCTGCCTAGCCCAATTAAGGCATGCTGATACATTGAACAAAAGCTAAAAGATAGAGGGTTCCACTGTGCCTTTTGTGGTGGACATAATTGTTACCTCAAATGTACATATATATACATATATTCTTCTTGGATGAAATAAAATAGTGCAGTAATTATTAGTAGCTATTAGTAATTAAGAAAGGATTACAGTTAGGAGTAGAAACTAACACCTGAGAATTTTGACAAGGCAGTGAATAATGCTTAGGCCAGNAGTTATTTAAAATCACACTGTAACTTTAAAACTGAAGCGAGAGAGAGGATGCTCAGTCAGACTCATGATTATGTATTAGATAGGTGTGATGTGTTAACTTTCATGTATAAATGTCAAAAATGAACTCCAATAGGTATGCGCGTTGGGTGGAATGATCCCCCATGCATCCAGCACTGTAATAAAGAACGCCTGCTTTCTAAAACTCCAAAACGAGTCTTAGAGAGTTTTTCTCTGACCGGCTTTGCGGTTATAAGTAGCATGCATACCTCTCCTCTCTGTCATTTCCTTTGCTGCAGCACCTTTTTTTCTCCCCCTTCAAGTATCCTTGTTTGAATGCATTTAGTGTAAGTAACTATATTGATTTCTTTTGCTTGGACAGAATCTGCCCCAGGTGACCATTTAAAAATGAGAAATGAGCTGGATTGCTGATAGCCCCAAGGAAAAATGTATTGCTTTTGCTACCATTGAGCACGAATATGTGGAGGTAAAAGACAATGACTGATATTGGCAGATTCATATATGAATACCAGTTGCTGTGATCAATAGCAAATCTCTAGAAAGTAAAATATTATTGGACATGGATAAAGTGTTTGTTACAGACACACTTCTGCAATGCATTCATGGTGTCACATTTACACAGGATACACAGCAGACACTGCTCCATTTCCCTATAGAGTGACAGCAGGAACATCAGGAGAGGGGATGGATGATTACACATCTCAAGAGACCACAGAACTGCATCTGCTCCTTGTGTAATGCTCAAACAGCATTTGATGCTGGAATATTAAGAGGCCTCAAAATATCCTCTGAAGAGAAGGCAATAGGGTGAAATGGAGAGAAATGTTAATGTAAAAATGGAGGTAAGAAGACACTGGTGGCTGCAATAAGATGAGTCTGGTTTCTTGCATGGTACTTTGCCAGTTCACAGGAGTGAGATCCGTCCCCCGTTTCTGTACATTCTTTGCAAGGTCCAGTAAACAGAGGGCTTCTCCTATTCCTCCTAAGCTTTCACTGCCTTTTTCACCATTTGTGTTGATGTCAGCAGATGGGTGTGATGCCCTTTAGCTCAGTTCATCACTTCCATCAATCTTCCTGGACACTTTCTTCCTGGGACTTTTCATCAGTGTCGAGTCACCATCCCTGGAGGTATTTCAAAGACGTGTAGATGTGGCGCTTAGGGACATGGTTTAGTGGTGGACTTTTGGCAGTGTTAGATTAACAGTTGGACTCTATGATCTTAAGGGTCTTTTCCAACCTAACTGATTATATGATTCTTTGATTATAGCAGCACATCTTGTTAATTGCCAAATTTAGGAAGATAGCTCCCTAGGTTTTCAAGCACGGAAGTCAGAAACCACATCTGAAATCTACATTTTGAAGAATGTCAGATGTGAATCTCCCCAGAGATCAAGAATGCAGTTTTTTGTTTCTTTTACACAGTTGCAAAACTCATTTTTAATAATCTTTAAAAGCATCTGCTGCCCTATAGTTTTCTGTGATCACTGACAAAAAAAACCCATAAAGCAAATTCACACCTATGGCATGAGAAATTCAGTTTGTCCCTCTCTGTTTTGAATAACGGCTGGGTATAGACATTGCCTTTTCTCTTTTGGAGTTTCACTGATGGCTTCTTCAAAATACCTTAGACAGGTACTTGTTGGTTTATGTTTTTATTCCTTTACTGCAGCACTAAAGCTAATGATGTGTCTTAGGTTCAGTTTCTGAATCTCCTGTCTCATACATATGAGTCAGTGGTAATAACAGTTTGCTGGTCCAAATCTTCTTCTTGTGAGGTCTTGAAACAAATAAGAATTTAATTCTGAAGCTGAACCAAAATACTTTCTAATCTATTTATTTCCCTTCCTGAGACTTAAAGCTTTATACCTTGCATCTCTTGTCCAAAGAATGAAGAGCTGCTTTAATCAATTAAAAACCCTCGGGGACAGCCTTGATCACATGGTTATGAGCCAGGACAAGTTGTAGGCACGGGCAAAATAAGCACGTAATTAGGGCAGCAGATTGCTGGGACAGCAGAAAAAGACAGCCCTTTGTCTCTTTTGCTATGCCCGTTTTAGAAAGCCAAACTAGCTGCTGCAGCAGGAGAGGGTGTGGGCCAGCCATGCTACAAGAGGAGCTCTCCAGGAGTAACAGTGACTGCTCCCATCCCTCTTGCTCCCTGTCCCTAAGCTGCAAGCCAAGCTCACAGAGCTTTACAGCAAACTCATTCAATTTTTTTTAGCCATGACTGCAAACAAATATTATGCCCTGACATATATATTCCATCGTCATAAAACTGACCATAGGAATCTGATAAAGAAATACCATTATCTTACAAGAAATTCACTGTTGTACTCAAAGAAATGCACCATCTCCAGTGAATGGGGATAAATTCCAGAAAGTACTCCTTGGGACTTAATCCTTCAAAAATTGTGATGTGAAAAACTGCACAACATGGAATATTTCTGTGAGGCTGACAACTCCAAATGAATAATGTTTCACTTTTCATGGTTCAGAAGTAATTGCTGACAAATTGCTAGTTCAGGAGAAGAGATTCATCCCCTATGTTTTCAAAAAAGTATGAAGTAGTCCTTTTAGCAACATTTCTATCACGTTCTTGTGATCTTCCAGGAATGGACCAAATTGGCTGAGTAACTCTAAAATTGCTAGATAAAATCCTTTCCATTGCAATTCCATGCACGTCAGGTTATCTCCTTGAGTACAAGATCTGTGGATGAAAAAAGTTCTATTACAGCTCTTTCCAAGTCCACCTGCCAGCATTGTTATTCACCGTTGCTTTGCTTCACTAACTCTGAGTCAATGTAACAAGTTCTTTTTGTTGCTTTCTATGCACTAATGTTAAACTGCAATTGTTTGGGATCATTCATAGGCTCAGAAATACAATTATAGCCATTAAAGTCAGTTGTACGGAACAAGAAGCCTGTGGAAGAAAGCAACCAGCACATGAAGGAGTAGAATGATCCCTGCAATAGTGATCATAACAACCATTTCTAGTTTGCAGACTCATCCTTATGTAGTTCCTGCTTGAAAACAGCCTACGCTAAATAGCTTGTTTGTTCATCAACTGAATAAATATAGAGACACTTACTAAAATCACAGTTTTCATCCTAACAGATTGAAAAGCTTTTTCTTATCCATTATGGGGGAAGAGAACTTACTAACTGGAGAGCAAAGCTGAGCCTGGTGGAGGGCGTGAAGTGCACGTTGATTGGGATGTTCCTACAATCTTCACTGTGTTTCATTATCTTCATTCACCTTTGCAGTCATAAGTACAGTACCATCTGTCCAGTTCACGATAGTAATCATAAATAATACACCTGATGTGAAAAATGCATCCAGTTTTGGTATATCTGTGATTTTTCCTTTTGTTCGTTCCTTTTGTCTCCATTTTGGTGCCCTGAACATTTATGACCTGCATAAGAGCATATCATGCACACCATTTTAGCATTAGCTGATGAGTTTATGAACCCTCTGGCTTCAGTCAGGCAGGTCTGTGCCTTGAGTCAGCCCTGGGTGTAAGTATGAGTGCCAAAGACAATATAAAATCTAAGTGACAGAGATCCTGCCTGCAGCTGGAGTCTGTTATGTCAGACCTAAGCAATCGGCCCCATCAACCATAGGATTAGTTGTACATGCGCAGTAAAGCCAGACACATTAAAGGCAGCTGATGTATGGACCAGCCAAGAGTGCTGTCTCTCTCAAACACAAACACTGCAGTTACTTGCTTGACCATGTCAGCAGTATGAGCACAAAATAAGAAGGGTGCTACTTTTGTATGAGTACTTTGAAAGCTGGTGTCAGTCTGCCTAGGTATTTGTTCCTTCCTCTCTCTCCCCAAGTCAGGCCTAATGATATCCTGTCCCGCCTTTCATCCTCCAAAGCCAAATCCACCTTTTGGCCTCTCAGCATGACAGTCATCCTGCTCCTTCTTACCCGTCCTGCTTTGCTCCTCACTCAGTCTTCTTCAGCTCCTCCCAATGGTCATGCTGTTCTGGTGAAATGGTTTTCCTCCTTGAATGACTCACACGTATAAGGCCTCTCTCAAAAATGTTTCCATCTACCCGTGGTGGCAGATTTGTTTAAATACATTCAGGACAAAAAAATCCTCTCCTTAAAAAAGCATATGTGTGCCAATCTACTGTGGACATACGAAGCGAGATAAATGGGACATGCTGTCCATCAGCATGGTGAGAATAAATATTTTTTGTTGTATCCTCAGTAAGTATGAAGATACAAGTGCCCCTGCAGCTGTGATGGTCTAAAGACATGGGGAGGACAAGTCTGTAGATGGAGGCGGTATCTTGTACTAGATCTTGTATAAAGATGGGATAGTTGCAAAAAGTAGACAAACTTTGAGCCCTCCAGACCTCCTTCTGGCCTGAAATAGCAGCAGCAGACTTCAAAGCCAAAGACAAGTTTAGAAGAATTGCTTGGATTTTAAGCAGATAGGTACCTGGTAGACTGTTTCTGAAAGCAAAGATAATTCTCTGGAGTAAAACAGACATTAGTAGGGGGAAGATAGATGGCAGAATACTTATTTCCTGGGGAAGTAAGAGAGATGAGAATATGGAGTATCAAGGAGAGGTGGAAGGAAACAAAAATGTGCCATGAACCTAACTTTTCTACTGAATGCCTTCAAAAGTTTTTGGATGACTGCTCAGTACCAGCTGACCAAAAGCTAAAGGTCCTAAGAGTCATTGGTTCATTATAGTCATGGGACCCATGGTTGGTGGTCTACAAACTTTGGCAGCACTGGATAATGGACCGGGATTCAGTGCACTGGGCCTAAACCCTATTCAGCTACTCTGTGACAACAGACAGGGCACTGTCCTCCCATCTGCCCCTAGTCATGGTCTGTCCCGTGAGCTCTCTGAAGAAGGGATTATCTCTGAAGTGGAAGAGGCATGGTGCCAAGAACAGTGGAGCCCTCATTTGGCCAGGGTACAGGGCAAAACTGTGACAAAAGAGATTAATCATCATAAAGCCGAAACAGGGCTCCATGAAGCTGCATGTGCTCATAGGCCAGCTGACTTTGATTAAGATCCATGAGCACAAATGCTGACCTCCCTGGGGTCGCTTCACATCAGTGCAAATGATTATCACCCACATAAAAACAAATCACTTCGCTACGATTTCAAACCTATTTTATTTGCCAAGAACAAATTAGCTTCATCATGTACTGTATATATACAGGTTTTTGCATAAACCTGTATATGAAAAGTTTTAAATGTGAGAGGCTGCCAGACAGGCATTTTCACTTTGATGTCTATCTGCTGAGCAAGGTTAACTGTATTTCGGGAATATGCCTATGCATATTTTAATATTGTATTTTTCAGTTTGGTTCTCTTTCTTCACCTCAGTAATTCAACACGGCTTTCCCAAGACTAATACAAAAAAGCTAACAGACAGACTGGATCAGGCAGAAGGTGGATGTGTCTTGTCTCTAAACATCGGTAGGAGCAGATGTCTATGAGAAGGCTGTCGGGACTGGGCTACCACACATGGGTAATTCCTGTGAAATACCCTCTCAGCTGCTGCCATCTCCAGCCTTAGAGACTTCTTGAGTCAGATGTCATATCCGCTCTAATAGCCCCTGATGGACCTCTCTGCCCCTGAAGGTATTTGATGGCTTTTTGAGCGCATGCATGTGCAGCAGGCAAATCCACAAGGTGCCTGTCTGTTTCTTAAAAGTTCAACAGCCACTCAAATGCCAGAAGCAGTCTGGTTTAATTGGCTTGGCTCTCTCAGTAAGTTCCAGACTTGCACAGAGAAACGTTGTCCAAAAATGTCTTTTTTTAATTCTCTGAGACATGCTTAATTCTTTTATAAACTGAGGTATATTTATCCAGTGTTATAACTGTCTGGGTTTTTTAGGGTATATTTTTGCTTGCCTACTGCTTATGATTAGGTTATTAGTTTTAGTATAATGATGAAAAATGAAAACATGAAATGCTTTAATATTACTGCTTCAAATTCCTAAGTCTGCATGTGTAAGCCCAAATAGGACTCGAAAAGCCTAGGCAGTAATAATGGTAATAATAACTATTAAATTTGCAGGCACCCAGACTTTCATCCTGTTTTGCACCAAGAGGCGCAGGTCCATTATGATAACAGTAAAAAAGGCACATGGACTCTCTAAGGTATCATTTAAAATGCTGTTACTATAGCTAACTCTACAAGGAGAGAATGGTATAGATAATCTTATGTCCTGTTAGCTGGTGGGAACCGCAGGTGGTGTAGCATCGAATGGGCCTCTGACCCATGTGCAGCATGTTGGGCAGACACCTTCCATAGAGGAGATATTCCCCCATTTCAGTCACTGGAGCTACTACAGGGTTTTCTTACAAGAAACAACTCTATTCATCATTTCCATTGCCAAACAGAAAGGATGTTCACACGAGAGCTTGCTGCTGCACACCTAGATAATGGCATGGACACGCAGGAGGCCTAATCACCATGCCAAGAGGGAGCTGCCTGCAGGCTCCTCCACTACAATTAACTGCAAAGTTTATTCTGCGGCCAAGGGATTTGTGCAGCACAACACGGGCCTGAAGGCCAGGCTGTGTGTGCGGCAAAGCGCAGCACCAAATAGGCTGGGCGACTGGGGACTCCCAGCACGGTGACAGTGGACCATGCAGAGATCGGGAATCACGTTTGTATTGTGATTCCACTGTATATTACTATTGCGATACCATGCTTGTGTTTTGCCTTCAGCACATTGCTACTATCATTCTAGTAAATCAAAGCCACGTGTAAAGCCAAATATATCAAAGAAGTCAATTTGATATTAAACATTAAACCCTCCTCATGGAATATCTGAAGGAGCCTGGTCAGAGAACACTGGACTCTGACAGCATCGCAGACAAAATCTCAGTGTGTATATATGGTCTTTGCTGTGGGTGAAATGTCTTTCCATGGGGTGCATACAGCAGTCAAAAGAAGTCCTTAATGGGAACATGATGGGGTACAGAGGTTTTTGGCTGGCTCCCTGCACAAGCTGAATTTCATCACTACTAAACTGTCTCGTAATCAGCTTATTTACAGGTATCACTTTTACAGACAGACCTTGGCAGAGCTTTCTGATCCAGACGTGAATTTGAAACTTCTCGTCTTTTTAAGAGTCTGTCAACATTTGCCTTGGACCTGATCTGTGACCCACGGGCCACCTCCTGCAGGTCCCTCTGGCCACTCCTTCATGTTTCTAGCAGACCTTTAATACATACTAGGTATAACTTTGCAAGGCTTTTGGACAATCAAACACATGAGAAAACTATGTGAATTAGGGGCTTTCAGGGTCAGAATTTAATAACCAACAGGAGCTAAAGACCAGCCTATACACTCTGAGAAACACAAGATTCACTTTTGCATTAATTTACATATATTTGCATGACTCTGCACAGACTTTTAAAACAACCTGACCTTATGAGGAAATTGCATCCATTCCTGCATACACTCATAAGAAAAATCCATCAGGAGAAGTAACTGTTAGCGCCACCTCATCCTAATTAAAAACTGAAAAAATAGAGAGAGGAAGTTCAAACATTCAAGCAAAACCACAATGATTCCATTCTGGTCTCTTTCAAAAAAGGGGCTTGCTGCTGTCACCTGGGAAGGGTCAAAAATTAACAAACATTACACCTACTGCTGTCATGTCTGCCCTCAGGCGTTGTCCACATTCCTGCCACTAACCACCAAGGGTGATAGACTGGAAATTAACGGACCACTCAAATGAAAAGTGCTCTCCTGAATTGCCAGGCTCCTCAGTGATATATATTGAGACAGACACAGAGGCAGCTTTCAGAAATGAGGCCAGTGGCAGTTCTCTATATCTGACATAATATGTATGCTTATTGAAGAAACAAGTGGGAATAGAAGTACAGCATGCCCAGGCAAAAGCGTGTTTGTGCTCAGCACATCAGAGAGGTCACCAAAGAATTGTTCTGTGTGAACATATGACCTCTGTACTGCTGCCAAGGGCATGGGAACGTGGTATTATGAGAAGCAGCTTTCATTAAGCACCTCGTATTTCTAAGATAAAAAGAGAAAATACACAGCAAATTTGTTGCACTCAGTTATTTCATGCCTTTTCCCTCCTCTTCCAAGTAATACCTATCTCATCCCTTTTACCTGGAGACATCCCAATACACTTTCCAAGTCAGAAGGGCAATTTTGCCTAATTCAGAGCTGGGTACCTTCACCCCACAATGAAACAGAAAATCCAGGCATAGAATCATAGTATCATTACGGTTGGAAAAGACCTCTAAGATCATCAAGTCCAGCCGTCAACCCAACACCACCATGCCTCCTAAACCATGTCCCGAAGTGCCACGTCTATGTGTGTTTTGAACACCTCCAGGGATGGTGACTCCACCACTTCCCTGGGCTGCTGTTCCAATGCTTGACCACTCTTTCAGTAAAGAAATTTTTCCTAATATCCAAACTAAACCTCCCCTGACGCAACTTGAGGCCATTTCCTCTCATCCTATCGCTGGTTACTTGGGAGAAGAGACCAACACCCACCTCACCACAACCTCCTTTCAGGTAGTCATAGAGAGCGATAAGGTCTCCCTTCAGCCTCCTCTTCTCCAGACTAAACAATCCCAGTTCCCTCAGCTGCTCCTCATAAGACTTGTTCTCTAGGCCCTTCACCAGCTTTGTTGCCCTTCTCTGGACATGCTCCAGCACCTCAATGTCCTGCATGAAAGAATAATTTTTAAAGCTTCTGCTAGAGTTGTTTCCAGTTATTCCTGTTTTCCAGAGCAAATGCAGTTGACTTCTAGGAGGTGACAGCCCACTAACAAACTGGTCTGTTGAGACCATGAGAGATATTTATTCTTTTGAGGTCAAATTCTGTATTGGCTCAACTCCACTGACTTTAATTGAATTCCGCAGTCATAAATTTTACAAAGCTAAACTTCACAGACAAAATTAAAATTCACTCATTCTTTGCAGAATTTTTCATACACTGAAACTAACATTGTGAACTGATTAGTTCATGCAACAAATTCATATAACTGTTTTTCTTTAGTGATAGTTAAGGTTGCTTCAAGATATATTCTCTCCTTCTAAGGCTAGAAATGAGACACAAAGGAAGAGTCTCATGTGTTCTTTACTTCACTCATAACATAAGTAACATGCTGGGACTCTCCATAATTTGAAAATTTAGTTATTGACTAGGAATCCGCTTTCTGCAGAGACTTGTAAAAACCTCTCCACCTAAAAATGTTTTTAAAAATCAGTCTGCTGCTAGAAGATAAAAATTTGGCAACGCAATGGGTATTTTTGATAAAAATTTTCGTTTCAAAACAAAAATATCCACTTCAGCTTATTTCAGCATCGAATGACATTAAATCAGTCCACAGACACAATGGTGAAAATGTGAAAATGGGCTCAGTTCAACAGGAGAGACCGTAAATACTCCCCCAGCCCTCCCCTCACAATAGTTTATTGCCTTTATTGCCTGTTGGTCCCAACATCATCGTGGGAAATGGAAAGTGTGTACATGAATCCCCACTGGAGGAGGCATGAACTGGATCTGGGTCTCTCATGTCACGGAAGAGAGCTTTTAACAGACCTTATTATAATTGGCAAAAAGGATAAAACACCTGCCATCTGCTTAGCTCCAAAGGGTGATTTTCCTCTGCCAGTTCCCAAAAAGGACCTTCACACCCACTTGCAGGAAAGAAGGACAAGCCACTCACCCCGAGTGGAACAAGGTGCTTCTCCATGACACCAAGCAAGGCTTTTCCCTCCCACAAACAAACAGGAATTCAGACTTACTCCTCAGTATCTTCTCCTCTATTATCTGTGGCTGACATTTCTGAGGAAGATGTAATGAATCCTGTTTGGAGGCACTTCTGTGCCTCCATGCACTATCTAGAGAGCCATGGGGACAAACTGATGGCTGCTCACTTCACCAGGAGACAAATGCGTGGCAGATATCTACATTCTCTGCTGGGTCTGGACCTCTACCCTTAACCATTGACTGAGCAAGGACAGTAAAGGTTGGCACTACAGTATGTTCTCTCCAGATACAGGTGGTAAGGAAATAGCTATGGTAAAACCTCACTTCATTCCCAGGGCTTGTGGTCTAGGCTTTTGGGTTAAACTGGTTTTGCCAGCTAGTCCCACCCCGAAAAGCAAGATAACATGGTCTGAGCAAAGAGGAAAAAACACCTATTTTTAAATAAGTGAACAAGATTTTGTCTCCTAACAAATACTTGCCTTGCAAGCATTTATTCCCAGAGGCTTTTTGTGAATGCATTAATTTTATATCTAGATCTTCAGTAGAAGACTACATGCAGCCAGGACAGAGCTGTGCCTCTGTGAACACCCAGGAGACCAGTTATTTCATAGCCTTTGGAAAGCAGAAGAAGAGTTTTAAAATGGTAGTCCCAGCTCTTCCTGTGCTTAAAATACAGCCAAGCTATCCACAACACTGCCTACATTGTGACTTGCCAGAGTGGGGATTGATATGGGGGGAGAAAAAAGGTTAATGCATTCAAGGCAAGAGATGGGAAGAGCAAACACAGGTAGGATGGTCAGCCAAGCAAAGAAACCCAAAGATTTTGCTTCTTTCCAAGTAGTTTCCTTGCTGGTTTTAGAATGTTATTTAGACTAAGGTGTTGGGGTCAATTTGAAAAAAAAAAAATGTCCTTGATATGCTCCCAACATGAAAGATCTGCCACGTCTTGCACTGAACCACTGGTGGACTCTAATTCCCCTGGTGAAACGTGCTCTCAGATGCACTAATACTGAGAAACACAGGGAAACCATCATTGACTTTTGAGCAGAATTTTAAGGGAGGATATGACTGGTCCTGCTTCGTGTGCATCTCTCTATCTCCCACTTACTTGCAGAACATGGGAAAAGAGAAGCACCCATGCTTTTTTCCCCACTCTAATTCTCACCCCCTATGCTTTTGAGATCCCAGTCGCCATATCTCTGTCTCCACATCCATCTACCTGGCGCTCGGCAGGAGGGTCCTCCAGTGTGTCAGTTCAGTTATGGGGATTTAACTTGCATTCTCACTGCAGTCAGGAAAACAAACTGAGGGAGCACTGCGCAGGACATATGCCAGCAGATACTAAGAAGACTGGGAATAATATATGCAAAAGCTCAAAAAAGGAAGCAGATCCTACTTTATGGTGGCCAACTAGCACAACAGAGGAACTGATCCTATTTAAAGATCCCTTTTTTTTAACCTGCTGGAAAAGCAGGGCAAAGAAAGCTACTGAGGGCAAAGAGGAAAAGCTAGAAAACACAATTAGAAGACAGAATGAAGAAAAAAAAGAAATAACTCTCCTTGCAATGAGAGGGCTTAATAGAGAATTGCAGCCATTAGCTCTCATGGAGCTCCTCGCAATGCCTCCTGGAAATAAATTCTGCATCGGACTTGTAGGCAAAATTCTCAATTGATATTAACCAACAGAGCTCTCAGCTACTTGAGACCAGCACAGAGTCTGCCCCCACATGGACTGTAGATTGATTTTAAGAAATCCTGCACCCCTCCAGGACAGAGGCAATTTTCCCTTGCATCAGTTGTATGTTCCACCTAGAACCTTGTTTGCTCCTTGGACCTCGGGAGAGCTCCCCACTGCCCGCTGAACTGTCAGAGCACAGCAGTGATGTTCATGTCTAGCAAAGAATGGTGGATCAGTGGATCAGCCCTCTTTGCCTATGTTTATTTTTGCAATGTCTCATCTGTACATTTTTGCAATCTCAACTGTATTTGTGTGATCATATCAGCACTGCGACCTTCTCTTAGCATGAGACTGTATTCAGATACAAAAAGCATCCCAGAACATTTTCCCACAAGCTCTTGGGAGCCTCTGCTGACCTCAAGCCAGTGGCACTTTAAAATATAAAACAAACCTACCCCTTCCAGGAAGAAAAAAGAGATTTAAATCAGAACAGAGGCTGTGATGGGAGACAAGATTGCATTAGCACAGAGACAACTACTTAAGGTTTGGCAGCTTCTGATTAATACCAAGCTTAGTCCACCTCCCAGGAAAGATATTTTCCAACTGATTTCTATGGGGTTTGGCTAAGGCCCACACCGCACATGCTGTGGATTATTCCTCTTATCCTAGGCTCTCAAAAGTACTAAACAAATAGGAATGAAGATAAAAGGGGGGAGAAAGGTCCCAGTTTTGCCCTCTTTTTGCATGGACAGGTTCAATGGGACTTTCAGGGGGTAGATCAACTGCCTGATGTCTTTTAATTTGATGTCTTTTTTTACAATTTTGAGAGTAGTATCATTATATACTTGCAACATCCCTTCTCTCATGCCTGACTAGCTTAGTAATCATAAGTAATAACATTGTTCCATTGAGAAGCACTAAAAATATACAAAAGCTGCAACTTCTCTGATTACACACCCCTACTGTTAAAATACTGAAAAGACAAAAATCTTCTGTAGAAAAAAAAAAAAATCTAAGTTTTCTGTATTGCTGCTGCTCACTGAAATTTCCTTCTGACACCAGTTCGATGGTAACAGAATTGAGCAATATGCTCCACAGGAAAAGATAACAAAGAATCGATGTCTAAGCAATTTCAGGATCATCTCTGAATTTGATGTCCAGATGATTAGTTTATATCATAATGGCTCCTCAGTCCTATTTTAAGCATCTTAGAGAAGAACACTTTGTAACCCAGTTAAAATGCTTCCTCATCGGACAGAAATCAATATCCAACAAGGCAGCAATGACCTCTCTCAAATTTTGTTATGGTCACCACAGGAGCGCTTAAAATATTAATCCCAGGGAACCTACTGCAAAATTGAACAGCTTTTAAATAATCCAGCATAGTAAAAGGAGCTTCTAACAATTCACCCAGAGAAGAGAAGATGATTGCCTATTCCTGGGAAGAGTCTGGGAAGAGGAGGTTGCCTATTCCTCCTTCCTTCACACGGATTGACCAGGTCTGGGTGGCTGTGCCTATTTGACTTGGTCTTGAGACAAGGCAACTCTCAACACCTGTGTGTCATGGAGGGAGGCAAGGCAAGCCACTCGTGAGAGCATATTCCCTGTGTGTCAGTGCTACCTAGTTTGGGGTGGAAGGGATGAGGGAGTTCATTGCTCCGTTGCCTTTAGTTCTCCACAGTCCGTTTGACCGTCATGCAATCTCTGTTCCTGGAAATATGAGAGAATAGCTCATATATATCTCATACATACATACATATGCATACATTCATATATATACACACATATTTTTATATATATGTATATTCTTCATATATATTCCTATGTGCATTGGGTCTCCTCACCTGTGTTTCTGGAGTAGGGCTCATAAGACAGTGTTGTGCTAGATGCCATGCATGGCACATAGGCTTGAATCTTTGCCATACTGGCTAGACATATTATTAATACAGTTACAATAATACTAAGACATACAGTCCAAGCCATCCAATTATTGCTCACTCCTATTAATTCTCTAGTTAAAATTATTATGCACAGACTTTCTGGTATTCGGTCCTTTCTCTGTTGTTAATGCTCACCCTTTCCATGCCCTCCTGGGTCCTAAGGTCGACGGTGCCAGTCTTAAGAGGGAAGGTTTAAAGTGACTCACCAGTGTCCCAAGTTTTTTGTTGGAAGGTATCTGCTCAATATGTGTGTGTGGGCAGGAGCATCTGTTCCTCCTTGGTTTGGTGTCCTCTTAGCGTTACTTTTACACGCTGTCTGGTTTTTTTGTGGTCTTTCATTCTTCCCTTATTGGCCCACAAGTTAGTTTATAATAACTCCTTAGTTTCATTAAACTCTTGCTTAGTTTTATTAGACTTTTATCACAAATGGCCAAACAATACCATTGCATAATCAGCATTAAGCTATAGCAAAAGATGGTGCAATGGCACCCTGATGCTTTCCTGATTCTTGAGCAATGTTTTGCAGTTAGAGCTGAACAGGTTCATAACCACCCACTAAACTCCTGACAGGCTCAGAGGCCCGAGCTGTAATGTTGGTAGAAAGGCTGTGGCCTGCTGCTAGCAATGGCCACCCCATAGTTACTGTGATTCAGAGGAAAGTCTCTTTTAATGTCCCTGCCAGGGAGCCCTCCCAAGGCAATGTAAGCTCTTGACCTTACAATATAAGGTGTAAGTGTGAATGCCATGTACAGTCCATGCAATGTGGTATTACTTGAGGGCTTTCTTCCTCCTGTATGTCTACTCCCTTGAAAAGGACAAATGGTAAGAGTCAGAAGCATCATCAGGCAGAGCTTGGATATGTAGCCATTTATAATGTAATATGAATGGCTACATGACTACAATGAAGGTTTCTGCGAGAGAAAGAAATCAGCTCACTAGAAGACCCATATGGTATGGAGTGCAGTCTTGGATAAAGTTCTTTTACACAGCCCCAGAAATGGCACATACTTACCAGTAAGTCAAGACACCTTGAATCATGGCCAATACTCAAAAGCAGATACCAACAAGCAGCATATCACACACAGCTCTCTTGGATTAAATCATCCTTGACTTGATTTCATTCTTCATTATACTCGTTTTTCTTAACATTTTGCTGAAGTCCACTCTGCTTCTACATACAATTTTCTGACCTTTACATTAATGACTCTCATCAGCTGGTGTTTTTTTTAATTCAGAGCAGCTCTAGCTACCTCTGTTACACTCTGCAGATCTGCATTCTAACTTATCTATATTCTTATGTTCCTGGGCTTCATGCAATGCACTCCTCTTGCCTAGCTATACGTTAAGAGTAGCTGGAGCTAGAAAACCTTACTGCAGTTTTGCTCCTCCCTTCCAGGGCCTCGTCCCTAATACTGCAAAACACAATGTGTTCAGCCATTCAGAAGTTCCTCACTCTCCTTTCTTAATGCACCTGAGTGGGGCACCAGCTGGCTATCAGATAATTTTTGCAGTCCTAGCAAAAGCCAATATAGGAAAGAAAAATGAAGGCAAACTAGAAGAGAGAGATCTGGTCTGAGTCAGGCATAAAGAAGCTCACAACAACTTGTAGAATAATGGAAGAAATTATCTGCTTTGTTGATTTAATGGACCAAAAATCATTAATCTGGAATGGTGTTTGCACAGCAAAGTGTTCACAAGGGGAACGTTTCCCCTCCCTCTCCCTCTCTAAAACAGAATGGATGGGGGCACTCTCCTGCAAACACTGCAGGAACAGAAATGGGATTCTCCTGTCCTGATCGATGAAGAACTCTTTATCTGTGGCAGCAGAAAAAAATGAGTGCTGGAGAAAGTATGGCGCAAACTAGGACTTAGGGGGCTTCACGATCACTCTTGTTTAGCACCAATTGTTTTAAATGATCTGTTGGATCACTGCAATCACTGGTGGAATGGAGAATTAAAAGGATGGTAGAGTGACTCATTTGAGAGATACCTATTTGGTGTTCCAGGACACGCAATGAGAAATTTTGTACTGCGTAAATTAGAAACAGACAGACTCTGGTCTTTTTTCTCAATTGCAAGGGTGATTAAGTTCTGAGGTAGTTAGACTGGATAGTAATTACTTTGCTTATTTTAATGTGCCCTCTAAAAACTGTGTATCATCGTAGTCATCAGACTGGTGAGTGCTTATAAAATACTTCTCTTTCTTGCTGTTGGTCATCAGAAAGAGCTCCTGGGGGCTCCAACATTTACACCCATCACTGCTCAGACCCACTTCTGCTGGGAGCCAGATGTCCCTGGGCAGCAGAGAAACAATGAGCACCAGACGTTTCGGGACAGAGAAACCCCCAGGAAACCTGAAGAGAAGGAAGTCTGGTGACCAAAGAAAATTCTCCTGTTCATCTGGTGAATCTGGAAACAGCAAGACAAGAATATTGTCTCCACAAGGAGGCAGGTATGAAAGTCCTGGTGTAAAGTCAGCTAGTGGCTTCCACCGCCTGGCCCATGCAACTGCAGGGCTCACGTGGGATTATTTGGGTGGCGGCAGTGGCCTTCACACCCTGTGCCTGGAGCAGACATCTGAGCAAAGGAGGACCATGGCTTGCCCTTGTCCTCCTCCTTGCCATATTTGACCCAACTGATGACCACAGGGCTGAGAGGGCAGAGGGGGAAGATGCCAGCCACTTCCAGTGAATCACCCTCTCACTCCTCTTGCAGTGAAGGGAGTAATACTGCTCTCACGCTCTCCCCTGCTTATACCCTGGCTTGCACTTCCTCCGTGAGCCATTCCACACAAAACCAGCCTTTCCTCAGGTAACACCACTCTGCCTTCAGTGGGAGTTTGAGTGGAAATGGAGTAACAATCCACATTTGGGTTACAGCTGTGGGAAAACAACTTCATCCTCATGAGAGTTTGGTTATAACCACATTTTCATATTAGCAAGCTATTTAAAGCATAAGAGAAAATATCTCCTTTCTGCTCAGCTCTGGTATCTTAGTCTGTGTTCCAGCCAAGGAGTGCCTGATAAAGACTTAGTATTTTTCCATTAACTAAGATGCTTTAATTAGTTGGGACAGCTAATTTAAATTAGCTCTAGGAATAGGTATAGCCCTCAAGAGAGCAAAGGACAATGACTGCAGTTCATTCAGAATAGTTTGAGGGAAAGCTCTGCTTTAGGAAAGGCATTCAACGAGGTAGACCAAGGCATCATTGGATGCACAGTTGATCACTTAAATGCATCAGGTTTTTGGTTGGGGTTTTTTTTTTTTTTTTCAGACAGTGCCTGTTGCTCCTTTCTGGCCTTACAGTCGCAGGTTTTTTTCCTGTGATGTGATCCGAGCTGGATTTTTGCCTGGACAAAAAAGATACTTTTGACAACCCTGTATTACCTTCATACAACATGAGAACTAGAAAGAACACCCAGGCTGTGTCTTTCCAGTGATGGCATACTGCATTTCCCCTAGCCCTGAGACAGTTGGACCATTAGCAGTTCTTTCCATTACTGCCTTTCTTTCACCACACTAAGGGACCATGCCGTGTGAAAAACCAACATGCTGATGGCACATACCAGGGTTGGCTCACCCAGCTTGTTAGCGCATGGAGCAGGAGTGGAAGATGAGATCAGAAGCCTATAAAGGAGCAGGAGATCCAGGGCTGATGCTATAGAAGATCATCTGGTTCCTGATTCGGAAATGGGCAAAGAGCCTTTCCAAGGAGGCGAGTTGGACTAGAGGTGCAGAAAACAGACATCTTTTCTTTCTCGTTTGCACAAGCACACTTCTATCAACAAAGGAGGGAAATGGGGAAAACAAAGTGCAAATTTTGATCAGCCGTTGTGATTATTCGAGCAACAGCTTTGCATTTTAAACTCCCTGATGTGTTTATCACTGCAGGAAGAACTTGTTCTGCAGAACAGGTAGGGCCATCTGCAGGTGCAGACAAATCTATAGATGACTGTTCTCTATACTGAAACACACCAGCAGGCTGGCCCGTGGAAGGATTTTGACACTAGATACAAAAAAAGAAAGTGTTCACTGAAGAGTGAAATGTTCTAGCTAACCAAAACCTGCTGGAGCCAGGATAGAGTCCTTATCACTGGCACAGATGTGCAGATAACAGCTGCCTCCAAACCCAGCAAAGTACAGCTATTTTAGAAAGAGCAGCAACTTCTCATCCTTGTACAAATAGCTGCAGTTGGACACTGTTTGCAAGGGCACAAGATATTTGCTTCTCCCCCATGCTTCGCATCAGATGTGAAGCAGGATCCCAAGCCAGAGACTTGGACTTCTTGAGACTATGCTTCTTTCTTCCCAGGAAATACCACTTTGAGCTTAACAAACACATCGTCCTATCCTAACAGAAGCATAGGTTCTGCGGGGCACGCATGTAAAACGTAAGACAGCAGATTAAATTCAGTTCTGCAGATCAGCTGATCCACTTTCCTCCAGGGAGCACATCAGAACAGGAACATGAAAATACTCTTGCAAAAAGTCTCCATGAGGTTAACCACCCTACATTCAAACAAGGGTGTTGCATTCCCGACTCTCCACCCTGTCAAACGTTGTAAATCCCTATCAGCCCTACATAAGGTACCTCACTCACCAGTTGAAGAACCCCCAAGAGCTGGCCAGCATCAATGCGAGGCTGACATTTTTCAACACATTTTTCAGTTAATCATTTTTCCAGGAAATCTGGATTTGTTTGGGGGTTCCTTTGTTGGGTGGGGGTTTTTTTAGCTCTTGTGTTTTAAAATGGTAATCTGTTGAAAAACCCTATTGCTACACCAGGAAGGTCTCTTTGAGCAAGCATTTAAACAATTACAACAGAAGATATTAAAATAAGACTTCTGCGATATGATGGGATTGATTTAAGAGGGTTACAGGAAGCTGGAGCCTGCTGTTCTGCGACAAATTATTTCCCTAAGAAAACCCAGTAAGTGAAACATAATCACATAATGCAATTGGTCTTGAAATATCACTAGCTCTGGGGTTTGGAAATCAGCAGCCCCCGGTGACCTTGTATTTAACATCTTTATTCATGATCTAGGAAAAGAAAAGGTAAACAGCATAAAGGATAAACCACTCGACAAGAAGGGCCTTCAACTGAAGCAGAGGCTGACAATGTCAGGTTTGTTTAGTCCATGGGGAACTCAAATGGAAAGAGCTCTGATTAGAGAACTTAAGCAAGATGTTACAGACTGTATCAAAAAACAAGTCTGACAAGTCATTTAAGGGCAGGACAGAATGGAGGGTTGTGGAATGGGAGAGCAAGGCAAGCAGAAGCAGCAGAAAAATTGAGCTTATTGATGTGATTTAGGGTCATGTGAGAAGTACACATGGTGCCCACCTGAACCTAAGAGGTCTAGAAGCCCTTTGCTTCTCAAACACTGCTGCGCTCAAACATCAGCCCAGATCGCCAAGAACAGAAAACCAAGAGTGGAAGTGCAAATTGTGCCTTCCCACCCCCTTCATCTTGAAAAAGGAGAGCGGTTACGGCACCCCGACAGGAGCTGTCCCCTGGGGCCACTGGTAACACCGGTCAGCCTTCAGGGCAACTCTCATGGTGGCAAGCAGGTAGGAAAGCCTGCTTCTCTCCATGAAAACCGAAGCGTACTTGGGACCCCAGAGAGTCTATCAGTGGCTGTGGCTCCAGAAAGGATTGATTTCATTCACAAGTGAACATGAGGACCAGGAAATGCCAGGACCCTGTTCCCTAGGACACAGAAAACTGTGCCCAGAAGATGAGCAAAACCAGGGAGGCTATGTTGTGGAAACCTTAGGCTTGAATCCCATGGCCAAAACTGAAGGGGTAACTACTGTGCTTAAAGCAACTACAAAATATCACCATAGGGTGTTCATCCCTCCCAGAGGGGACATGGCCTGGAGGAAGAACCAACTTTTCCCATGTATGGCAGAATGAGGAGATGATGAAAGATGCCACAGCCTTCCCAAGTGGCAGCTTTCTGTCTACATCCCTTTCTCCTTGCGCAAAAATGCTGACGGCAAACTGAAACTTAGACCGGCGTGAGCGGTAACTCACAGCTTTCCAGCACCAGGGGTTTTCCAGCATCCCCCTTACTGGAGGGTGAGGAGAGGCCACTGTTCCAGCTATAGCCTGTACAAAAATCCAGAGATGGACAAAATGAGTGATGGCTACCTGTTTTGGCTTTTCCTGGAAACGATGCCCGGCCTTACAGCCACGCTGTATTCCCCGTGGAGCGAGAGTGGCACCTGGTGGTCACATTCTCCTCGCACTAGCCACAAACTGATTTTTTATTACTATTTTTTTGGATACTCGGTACAGTGGGAATGACAGAGAAGCACTTTGTATAAAGCCGTCCTAATTAACTAGATCAGTGACAACTGCTGGCTGGAATTATTCCTGTAACTCACTATTTTTCAACGCCCCTTATCATGCAAATAGCACCAATTCACAATCTGTCGTTGCAGCACGCCTGCTGCACAAGCCTCCCTACCCACATCGTTATGCTCCTGTGAGTGGGAAGGAAGGAATGAGGACCTGTCCTAGCTTGCTGAAAACATGGTTTGTTTTTTTTTTTTCCCCTGACTGCTTAAAAAAAAAAAATCAGGGCTTCCTATGCGGGCAGAGATAAAATAAGCCTGTTTCCAATCAGCTACCAAATGTGCATCCCTAGAAATGTGGCTTAGGGCCACATGTGCCTTGGAAGACAATGTTGTTATTCTCCTTCTATCTGCCTCTGAGATACTCCATGCCTCGGCAGGACATGACTTCTGTAACTCCCTACACTCTGCAAACCCTGAGAATAATAGATGTGTTTTGAGGCAGAACTGCTGCCAGGGGTACTCCTCACATCACTGACTTGTCTGGCAAGCTGAATTTTTGGTGCAGAAGGGCTTTTTCTGAGAGGTGAACAGAAAAACAAGCCCATACAAAGACTGAACCTGAGACAGCGTGTTTTCATTGAATTCAGATCTTGCCGCTGAGTGATTTTTGTACAGCTGGAGTGTTAGTGCTTCATTAGAGATCAGAGACTGAGGGGTTGTCTGTCCCCTTACTTCTGACAAACATAAACTGCTACTGGAAGTTTTTCTGCAGCTGAGCCACTGTCTCTCTCCTGGGCATGGTCTTTGCTGTCTAAGAGCAGCTGTACTCAATCTGCTGCCCTTCCCTGTTCGAGACTTATTTTTTGCCCAGCTGCCCCCTTTCCTAAAATTCACAGGAACATACGTTCTCAGAGGTCAGTACCTCTCTGCAGGCTTGGTAGGAGTTGCCCAATGTGCTCAGCAGTCACTAGGATGGGCAGTGAAGGATGCGTGCACAGTGGCATAGGCAAACAATGTGATAGCACGAGCTGCACCTCCTTAGGAAAACAGACTACAGAGTCTGGGGCTGCATGAAACAAAATCCAGCTCTCCATAGCTGTTGTTCCGCAACAAAATGATGAGAGCAAAGATGAAGCAATTATACAGCAACTGCCACAGAGCAAAAGCTACTGGGGTTGGCTTTTCTAACGTGTCGGGCTCACCTTCCTGGGCACCATAACTGCACTCAGAGAGGGTACGTGCACCACCATGCACCAACACAGGCAGAAACCAAAGAAAGGGTGACTTTATGTGAGCACCACAATCAATTTTAATGAAGACTGGGATCTGCAGGTACAGCCTGTGGATGGCTTCTCTGGCTTTTTTACTTGAGAGACCCTTGAGGTAACAGAAATGTGATAGTACATGATGCACCTCTGATGTATCGTGGAAGGTTCACCTGGTGAAGAAAGCAAAGAAGTACTAGCACCCTTCCCTCTGGCAAGCTTTTTCTCCTGTCCTGCTCCAAAGGTTGCATCCCTGATGCAATGCCAGAGGCTGTGGAAGAACAAGGTAAATGAGGGGAGAGAGATGGTAGGCAGAGCGCTCCATCACTGGGAACAAGTGCTAAGAATATGGTCATTGAAAGACTAGGAGTGCAAAATGGAAATAAAAACACCTTTGAGGGACAAAGGCTTCATTCTTTCTTGTTCCTCCTTGAGATCTGCCCACAGATGGCAGAGGAGCATTAATATTCTTGCCCCATCTTCTCCAGAGATACAGAGCTTGCCCTCAGGCTGCTCTCTTCCCCTCCTGGTTTGCAATCATATGGCTGGAGTGAGGAAAACACTGCCAACCCTCTAACCACTGTCAAGTCCCATGCAGCTGAGCTGGACCAGGTCTTGCTGCTGTTTCAAAGATCTGCTTACATAGAAGAGCAGAGCAATGGTAAGCCACAGTGTGAGCTCAAACTGCTGTTGTCACACCAATGCAATGCTGAGGGTCAACCTCTTTTTCTGACACACAGGGATTTTTCTGGTTTAGCCTATGTCATGCTGAAATGAGTTTAAAACGAGTGAAAAAAAAGTGCCAGTTTTATTCCACAACAAAAACATCCACACAGGCCACCAGCCTAGTGGAAGGACTGAATTAAATTTTCCAGGAGTTGCTAAAACATTTCTGCCCAGAATCGCTCAGTGGGGACTTGTACCATGTTTTGCGAGGTCTGTGCAGAACTAGGAGGAGCGATACAACCAGGGCCTGTTTTGGCATCCATGTCACATGCTTCTGCCACAGCACTAGGACTGCACATGCAGACAGGGAAATGCTACTGCCTTTCTCCATCCCGACACTTCCCAGGCCAAAGCTGCCCTCAGAGCTCAAGAAGGGCAATGGTGCTGCTTCTGGGAAAGCACATGGCCACGAGGCACATTCCTGCACGGTGGCTGGAGCTATGCAATGTCTTCTGCAGTCTGAAGGTTAGCAGCACAGAAATGGCTACAGACACGGCAGTGCAAAAGAAGAAGTACCAACCTACTCCATGTGAAATACACTGCACGGTTCAAATGTAAAGCCATAGGGTTAATACAGGACTGAAAAATACCATCCAGAACTGAGTTTATTCGATAATTTTTCTGTGCTAAAAGAGAACAAAAGGAGGAAGAAAACAAAAATGCTCCTAGCCTATAGAAGGTATAAGGATGGGAAGAAAGCAAATTAACATTAAGCTGTAAATAATAATGAATATTAAATATAATAAAAAATCAGAAATAAATTGTAAATGGATAGTGAATAGCAGGGCTGCCTAAAGACAGCAGGATACATCCCTTTCATCCACCAGTCTACATTCAATAGTCATAAAATTCATGGGAAAAAAAAATTCTCAAGTACTCAACAGCCTGGAGAGACAACCTGCTTGGTGTTTGGTGAGACACAAGTCCCCACCAGAGAAGGACAGCAATGTGAACTGGTCCTCTGAAAGGAGCAATTGCTTCTGCGGTGGGAGATGCTAATGCACCCTGAGACAACAGACCACAGAAACATCACACCGACAAAATTCTCTTGACACAGCAAACTAAGAGATTTCAGTAACAAGGGAAACTATTTTGACAAAATATCCTGTAACCGTTTGCTTTCTATCACTAGACAATTGTTATCATTCAGAAGAGCTTTACAGTGAGAGAGGTAAAACACTAGGTCATAGGATAGAAGCCAGATTTTGAATTTACTTAGGCAAAGATGAGCAGAAATTCAACGTTAAGCTGTTCTCACTGTACACTCATATACAAGATAAAAAACTGGGCCCTAGGTACAGCCTGTGCAGTACAACCCAGCATTCTTCCTTTGAAAACTGGTGTAATATTTGGCGAGATTTTCAAACCAATTGCTGAAGTCACAGCCACAAGGACCTGTAGGTCTGTAAGCAGAGCGGATGCCCTCACAAGCCAAAGTACTAAGGCCAGCTGCATGCCAGGACTGCGCGCACCGGGATCTGTTTGTAAAAGCTCTCTCCCATTTTTCATGTGTCCAGATTTCATGCATGTCATTTTTTAGCTTTTTTTTTCTAAATAGATCCCATGTATTTTGCCCCTCCAAGAGTTAGAAGGAGCTCAGGTGGCAAGAAGCCTGTCACAGACTGTACAGACCTGGGCTCCAGGAGGTACAAGCAAAAGCAAGACATACATACCCTCCCCTTCCCAATATCTGATCTGGAGGAGGGATTCACATGGCTCTCCTCTCCCTTTGCTACTTCGTTCACCCTGAACAGCATACACCACGCAGTGACATCTCAGGACCGCACTGAGTGGGCAGCAGCCAGAGCGAGCTTGGGGCTGCCTCAGGAAGGGCCCAAAAATCACTTTGGCATTGGCCAGAGCCAAAAAAAAGGCAGCTGTTTACATGCACAGACACAGCCACTTTAACAGCTGATCTCTCCTAAATGACTGCCCATGCTATTTGCAGAAACATGCAAAAACAGAACTGCAAAATGAACGATGGATGATATTCCTCCTGGTCAGTGGGGTTACAAGCCCTGTGGGCTGGTGGCTATTCTGTCAGGCAGGGCAGGGAAGGAGGCTGGGTTTCTGCAGGACATCGTGGTCCCTGTTTTGTAGGGAAGGAACAAGCACTGCAACACCACGAGACATTGTAAAATCATTTGCATTCATTTGCATGAACATGAAATCTCTGCAGACCCCCAGACCTTGCACACTATATTAAGAAGCTACCACCAGCTGTAACCATCTTGCAGCAAAAAAAGGTATCATTTCAATGAAATACTAATTGCAGAGAACATCCTACTATGGCTCCTCAGGGAGGAGAGAAAAGCTGCAGGGAGGACTGCACACATGCTTCATTTGCATCAGTTGCCCTTATTATTGCCCCAGGTTCTCTTTTTTTTCTTCAATATTAATTAAAGCTCATGCTGTGACAACCATGGGTTGGAGAGGGAGTGATGTGGAGGCACACTGAGTGACTGGCAGACATTTCAGCAGGTTTTACTTATCCCATTACATCTTATTTTTTCCTAATTTCCTTATTTTTTCCCTAAAAACCTAAGTAGGATAGGCTCAGGAATATATTGCATCTAGGGATAAAAACCTGATGAAAACAAATTGCTGTTTTCTCTGCATAAATAACCTTGTTGATCTCCTCTACGGACAATGCACAAACTCCTGTGGATATCCAGAGCCTTCTCCCATGTTTGGGAAGCTCCCAAACAGGAGGCGTACTCCTGACTGCTTATCTGCGCAGGTTTTGTAGTTACATCCAAGGGGAAACAATGCCTCCAAATTGTTTGGGCTTCAAACAGGTTAACACAGGTCTCATGTCAGCAGCTCTGGAGATAGCCTGTGACTTCAGAACTGATTTAACTTCAAAAAACCCAGGGTTTCATTTAACACCCTCTTCTCCAGGAGAGTTAATTTTCACCTGAAAAGGTTGTGAACCAGCAGAAGTGTGAAATCTAGTAGTTTCACCAAAGCCCTGCAGGTTTCTACTCAAATTGCCACTGGAAAGGTCCTCCCACTCTCCGCCCTCTTTTTTCAACTGGAAATTTGGTTTCAAAGCAAGGTCTGTCCACAGTGCCCAGGTACTTCCCTATGCACATAGAGCCATTTAGCCATGATTTGGATGTACATCAGCGGAAAGGCTTGCAAAGCTTTCTCTCCAGACCAGATGCACTTCCCTCCCATGCTGCCTTGCCATCAGACTGGCCACACTGCACCAAGGGCGCCAGGGAGACCCAGGCTGGGGCCCTTCCAAGGGTCATACCTGCAGCGTGCCTCAGCAGGCCTGCCCAGGGCTTTCTGTCCCTTTTCTGGCTCACGGCAGAAGTATTTTTCCTCCATCTCAGGCCTGAGAGTATGAAAACAAAGAGCAATCTAAGCTGTGCCACCTCATAGTGCTATGGTGAGAAGCTACAGACAATTCAGAGGCTGATTCCTAATGAGCATGAACACTGGCCTTTGTGTCTTTGGATTAGCAATGAAAACCTAGTTTTTTTCTGACAGTAGGTTTCAGAGTTAACATTCCCTCTTTAAAGTATGCTTTGCGCTCTCTGTAGACTCAGGAGGCCTCATTTCTATGAGCTGCTCAGTGTTCTGCAGTAGGTATTGGCCATCTCACTGCCCACTGGCTCAGACCACACAGTGCATATTTGGGTGCTCTATCAGTTATATTTTTAATAAAGGCTTTAATAAAAAAAAGGCTTAATAACAGCTGTTGGGAGTAGAGGTTTATATTTTCCAGACAGTTTAAAACCAAAGCTTACTGTGACACTGACCCACACCGTCAGTGTCAGCCCTTCCAATCCAACTCTCACATCTACCACTCTTGTGAATAGTTGAGAGGCTCAGTTTCTAAATCGCTGTGGGCCATGCTGGGGAAGAAATGGGCTCCAGAAGTGCAAATTGATTGACTCAGTTCAATTAAAAATTAATCTAAACACCATAAATCTAGGTTTTACTTCAACAGCCATTGAATTAGCATTATGCTATATCTAGAATAGGTAAAACCAACTTACACCACGCACAGCAAAACCACGGTCCTGGAAATACTGGCTATGGCTCCTTGGTCATAGAACAGGCTTGGTATTCAGTACAGACTATAAAAAATGGAAACCTCAAGACGTTTTAATTTGAAAATGCCTTTTTGAGTGATTAAATACTTAGAATTGCAAGTGGCAATGATTTAAATTAATTCTCGTCCCGCAAGTTTGACTGTAATTTTGCTAACGAAGGCTCTCACATGCACAAACCCAGCTATGAGATCGGGAACTTGGTCTCCTCATTTGTCAATCATCTGACTTTGTAACATTTAAGTCCCAATTTGAATAGCATAAAAAAGGACACAAGTTTAAGAGTTTCTCCTTGTTCAAAAGATACATATTTTTGAATGAAAAATCATCAGAATTGTTGTTGAAACTCTGAGTGTTGAGAAAGAATGGCATTTTTTGTGCAGAATGTCCAATGATTCAATAATGTAAAAAGTGTTATGAAAGGCTGGTTGGGGATTTTTTTTAGAAGAAGGTCATTTTGAGATTAAAAAGTAACGATTGCTACATGCTTCATTCCAATTCCTACGTAAGATTTTTTCTGTGTAGAAAGAAATGTCAAGCTCGGCTTACAAGGGACAGCTCACAGAAAACCCAAATGGGCAGTTGAGCACGCACCAATGCCTGGAAAACCTGCCCTCCGGCAGGCTTGGTCCCTGGGGCTGGCTGATTTCAGGGTACACGAAGCTGTGAGCTTTAGTCAAAAGCCGGGGGCCCTCTGGAAGCCTCTCCTGTGGGATCCCCACCATCTCACAGCCATCTCTGCCTGTTTTCTTGAAAGCGGCAGAAACGTAGTTCTCTCTGAAAGCTCTTGCTTTCTGTCACCTCAGGTTGAAATTAGCCAACAGTCCAGAAGTTGCTGCAAGAGGAGAGAGATGATACACTTCTCACTGAGTTCGCATTTCCTTAGGGACAGGGGACTAAAAGCATATACCTGAAGCAGATTTTCAAAAGATACATTCAGCTACTCACTGTCGTAAGGAGTAAGATTGAGGAAGTCTTGCTGTATAATCCTATGACCCATATAACAAGTGAACACGATGGTTCCCTCTTGCCCTAAAATATGTATTCCTATGTAAGAAAAAAACCCCTCTAAAAATAGAAGGCTGCTAGTCGTGAAGGATCAAAACCACATATATCACTTCATGTGTTTTATGGTGAATCTGAGTTTGCCCACACCTGTGCTGGGAAAACTAAAGCAGGGGTTCAAACAGAGTGCTGCACACATCATTAAAGGAAGGAGCTGCTTCAGCTCTCCCGCTTGCTGGTTTCCCCTCCGTATTGCAGGGGCGAGGATGTGCCCAGAGCCCAGGTGTTGTGCTGCCAGGGATCCCACACTGAATCCTGCGTGAGCTGCCTCCGCTCAGGAACCTGACGTGGGCCGAGGGCTACTGTAACAGCATTAATGAATGGTGCCTCACCATTAATTGTTACATTATTGTTAATTACAGCCTTCTGTGGCTGTTTTGCCGTATTGTACATATACATATATGTAGATATTGCTTCAGTGGCTTATGCTTAGGGGTAGCTAGCGATAAGGCCTCTTCCCATCTCATTTGAGCATCGCTTATGTCAGGGAAAGAGAGGAAATGGCTCTGTGGGTCTCCAGTTCTGCCTGCCCACACCTTCTCGCCTTTTACTCCTGTATATTCCCAGCTTACTCTGCTCTGAGCGCTCCCAGCTGGGAAAAGTTGCACTATTTTACTTCTCATGGAATATATCTAAAATTCGTCACTGTTGACGTTTCTCTCCGAGGCGGCCAGCAGGCTCACAAGCGAAATGCATTGGCTTGAATTTAGCAGGGGGCCTCTAACCCTCCCCGTTTTGGTACAAGGGGCTGCAGGCGCTGCTTACTGACAGTGCGTTCCCCCCCCCAGAGGACGCCTTTCTACCGGGAGCAGCTGGCGCGCTGAAACGTGCATCGCTCCCGCTCCCTGCCACGGCAAACGCAGCGTCATGCGGTGCCGGGGCCGCAGGGACCCGGGGCAGCGCGCTCCCCTCCGCCCGGCTAGATGGACGAGAGGAATGCACCTTGCTCTACGTCACGCCCGCGCGAGCAGCCCGCCTGACGTGTGCCGAGGGCGTTCCCCGCCGCTGCGACGTCACAGCGCCGCGGCATACGGGCTCCCACGTGGCGGCGGAAGTAGCGAAGGGGGAGGTGGCGCGCAGGCGGCGGCCAATGGCGGGCGGCTCCGCCC
>WAAD01020776.1:52811-125068 GCA_013389945.1 Fregata magnificens
CCCGCCCCGGATAAAGAGGTCTGTGCTTTGTTATTCAGAAGCAGAGGAGGGAGTGTGTAATTGATGCTGCATGTTGTTAGTTGAAATATAGGTAGAACAACATAATATATAGAAAACAAATATGGGAGGGGAATCTTTTGCTTAGATGGCTAAACTTTTTGGCTTCAAATGCATTTTGGTGCTGTCTCATGGTCAGATTTTTTTTTGTCCTCTGTACTTCACAAATCTGTAAGTTACAGACTAAATCATGACTTTTCCTCATATATTCTACCAATGGATGTTACTTAACTGTAACATTTCTCTTGCTCTCTCACACCCATGTGACTTATTTTCTAGTCTGTTGGCCTTGAATCTGCAGTTAGCTTCCAGTCTCTACTTGCACTTAACCTAGTTACTCACATAATGTGGCCCATGTTACGTATGTTAAATAACTTAAATGGTAGTAAAGTCTTTGAAAGAAAGATAAGTTGTCAAAATGATAGTTTGCCGAGCAGCATTAAAACCCATGTTATCACTCATTTCTAAAGCACATCTAAAGTTAGTTGTACTATAAAGTCTGTCTTATATTGCTTCAGCTTCTCATTTACTTCTTACTATTACCTCAGACTTTTATTGATGGCTAAATGCTAATGGTTAAAGACAACAAGTAGCCTTGTTTCTGAGTTTGGTTTTGTTTTCCTAAGACAGCATGATTTTGCTAATAAAAAAAATAAAATGGTTTTTGCCCTGATCTAGCTCATTGTTGCTGTACACGTCTTGTGCAAATTAAAGGGTGTCTTGGATTATTCATTGGACTGTGCATTGCAAGAGTTGTGCGAGTTTCCCCTTATTCATATGTAACACAATGGGCAAGATAAAACTTTGCAATTGTTTCGTTATCTGAGCGGAAGGTAATGAATGATACATGCCTGGCTCATTAATTCTGATAATCTTGGTTGTGTTTCTCTTGTAGATTACTGTGGTGGTTTGACCCTGGCTGGACACCAGGTGCCACCAAGCTGCTCTATCACTCCCCTCCTTAGCAGGGCAGGGGGAGAAAATGAGGTGGAAAGAAACCTCGTGGGTCAGGACAAAAGCAGTTTAACAAAACAAAGACCACGTGCGGAAACAAAAGGGAAAGGACAACACAGACCCCACTCCCCACCTCTCACCACAGCGACGCCCAGCCACCTCCAGGGAAGCAGGGCCCAGCACATGCCGCGGCTGCTCCCGAGGACACAGACACACGTCCCAAACCACGAATGCCCCCCACTGCCTCCTTCCTCCCAGCTTTTATCCCTGAGCAGACGTCACACGGTATGGAATAGCCCCGGCCAGCCCGGGTCGGCTGTCCTGGCCGCCCCCTCCCAAGATCCCACCACCCCCAGCCCACAGCGGGGGTGGGGGGGGAATGTTGGAGAGGCAGCCCCGGGGCTGGGCAGGCACCGCCCGGGCACAGCCAAACACTGGTGCTGCCTCCAGCCACCGACACAAAGCACAGCAGGCTGGCATGGGGAAAACCAACTCCCCCTCAGCCAGACCCAGTACAATTACCAGACTTGCACAAAAATTAATTCACAAGAAGTATTCCCTCTCTAACTTTGCAAGTTAACCACTAGTCATCTTTCTTACAGAGCTGAAATGATAAAAGTGAATGCTGCTCCTGCTTTAGAAACTTATTTTTGGATGTGAAACAAATTTGCACAAAAAGTACTGGAATATGTTTTGCTTTATTTGTTTTTCTTTAAGTCTGTTAACAGCACAGACCAGTGTCCTGCCTTGAATTCTGTTATAATAAATGGATATGTTTAATTGCACAGTTTTTGAAAGATGCATCAGTTCTTTGGCATGAAAGGAATATATGTCCTTTACAGGCAAGAGGGAGTTGAAGATGGCATTTATGTCCCAATAGAAGTTAACGTCCACACTCAAGCAGGAACGGTACTGACCTGTCGAAGCTACCAGATGAAGGACTATGTCTGTGGTCCCCCTTCTCCTCAGTATAAAAAAGTAGGTGTTGCGTCACTGTAATTTTGGAGAGAATGAACAGAAATATATAATGCAGTACTTCTGTCCTCTTTAATAAGTACTTTATTTACAGTGGATGGAAGGCATGAGTAACTCTAATGTAAAGGTACAACTTAATCCTTGTGCAATGTAATAGTGTAATGATGCTTGCAGAAGATTGCTAGCTCTTAAAGGCCTACTAAATCAGTTTTATTTTTTTGGCTTAGTTACGCCTTACATGAAGCCTCTGTTTAACTTGTGAATTAGTTATGACTGATGCAAGGATTTCTGAAGGATGTTGTTTACACATATGCAGCAATTCTCTGTTTGAAAAATTAATGTACTCCACTAAAAGGACAGAGAGAGGCCTCTGTGGGGAGCATACAGCACCTGGCTTGTAGTCTCAAGGACACAGATTATCCCTATTGTCTTATGAAGTATCTTACTATCATTTAATACAGGAGTCCAGCTGCATTGTCAGTATATCACAGGACTCCAGCAACACTGCAGAGCACTGCAGGGTTCCCACTTGGTGGCTGGTGAGGCAGAAGTGTTTCAACACTATTCTGCAACACACTGACTCTATAGAGACATATGATCCAGTCACACAGCAGGCCTGACCTGCTTAGCTTGTGAGATCTGATGCAGGCCTAGCCTTGGGTGGCATGCCTGCATGTCTGGAATTGTGCAGATATTGGCAACTGCAGATAGACATAACTGTAACATGTTGACTCTTTCTACTGCAAGCAAAGAAACAGGGCTTGGAGCTTGTTAAATCCCAAGCGTGCTGCCTTCTCTCAACTGAGGAACTCGTTCCTATGAATCAGTTTCCAGGAGTATAGCTAAGGAGCATGCTGCAGGACTTCTGAAGAAAGACTGCTTAGAAAGCAGGCTCTGCTACTTCACAAATGTCCTCCCTGCCAACCCTCTTCCTGTCAAGACAGATCTTTAGGGCTTTTCAGGGAGTTAATACATAGTCCGCTGCTGTGTGTCAGCTCTCACTAGTATGCTGCAAGAGCAGACCTCCAATACTGGCAACTTTATCTAGCTAAACATTCCCTCCTGCTGTTGTCAGGGTCAGTTGTGAGTTCTCTTCTTCCCACCCTGCCCCCAGCTTTTATTTGTTTAGGTTAACCAGGCAGGAGAGCTAAAAATTTAGTACAGGTGACTGCATCGGCACACAGTGGTCTACATCCATCTACTGTTGTGTACTTTTTGTGGCAAAGTTCATCCTTTCTAGGCACCTTATCCCTGAATTTCCTGGCTTTTGAATGCATGAAAGAATATTCACGATAGTGTCAGCTTTTTAAAATCTGCGTATTTATCTATTCATTTCTATATGGGAGCTTGCTGGTGTCTCTTTCAAGGCTTGGCTCCTACAACCTCCACTTTTCCTCTCACTGCCACTTCTTTTCTCTTGCACCAATACTTAAGTTTATTTTGTATGTAGAAGGAAAGCTGCAGTAACAAACTAAGGAATCTGTGCTTTTTCACTAAGCTATCTGTTTCTGTTACTCCTGTAACCTGTCTAGGTACTCACTGTTGTGCTTTGGATTTGAACAGCTTAGTTTTAAAAATAACTTCAATAATATGCGCTGCTTCTCACTCAGATGTGATATTAAGGCTGGCTAAAGGCATAAAAAGTAGTTCTTTTCCTTGCTGGAAGAAAGAATGGAATAACTGAATAACAGCTTAATTGTACAGTCTTCTGCACGTTAGTAACATTTCAGAATCTTAGGGGTATGCCTTAGTAGTTACAAGCCTTTTCAGAGTAATTTTGTTGACACTATTAACGTCTTCAGTGGTCTTCCAGAAGCCTTTGGCTATCTTTAGGTACAAATAGCATTATTTGGGATTAATTCTCGTTACCTTAAGTGGTTCTTCCCGTACGAGTAAATCTTTGGAGGGGTCTGTCCTTCCTAACACTATTATTGAAGGCTTTTTTTTTTTTCCCGTCCTTTTGGTTATAGGTTATCTGCATGGGTGCAAAACAGAATGGCTTGCCAACTGACTATCAGAAGAAATTAGAAGCTATTGAAACTAACAACTATGCAGGGCCAGTGCCAATCATGGAAGAGATTGAAGCTGCTATTAAAGCAAAGAAAATAAATTCTGCATAGAATACCTCTGCACTTGCTTGGCCATTCACCTTGATTTAGATACCACTCCTCACTGTGCTGATCAGCAGTTTCTTTATTTATCAAGAAAAGATGGGTTTGCTGTGCATCTACAGTAAGCCATTAGACATAATGTGCAGTCTGAAGACACACTGACATTGGTAACTTCTTCACTTTGTATGTATAGCTTGAGTACATCCTGAAGTTTTTGCAGATTTGGAAATTACCTTTTTGTAATTGTCATGCAGTGCTGCACGCAAATTTATGCTTCATGTCCTGTTTATAGATATTTTAAAAGAAAAGGGCCATCTTGCTGGGTATTGGCATCTGTTGCCTTCTGAGGAGTAAGGGCTGCAGGATCAGGCCCTTTGTTTTTTTTAAATGTTGTATACACAATTATCAAGAATTTCAAAGATTTGTTAGAGTGCAAAGTAGACTCAAAACTCTAAACCAAGACTAAACTTTTTTTCTCTGCTGCTTCTCTTAATGGTTTAAAGCCCAACCTATCTGAAGCTACGGAGCTCCTGTTTCTGTCTATAGTTAATAACTTCCGCAGAGTAATACTTTTTTTAACTATCTCTGTGTTTTTAAGTGTTTGTCCAAAAGGCAACCAAGGCCTGAAGACAACATTCAGCAAAGGATCTCATTCAAAGCATAATGGCCGCCTCCTTTCTACATCTAGTAATCATCATAGGTGAACTGGTTAGGTATAACCAGCAGATTTTGAAGAATTCGTTTAGTTAGATAATTCCAAGGTTTTTTTAAATTACCTTTTCGACTGGCTTGTTGCTTATATAGGCCTTGGACTCATGTCCAGTGAAATCAAGAACTCTCCTGTGGAGAGTCCTAGTGCATTTGTTTCATGGTTTTGTTTGTCTGTTAAACCCCAGATGAACAGACTTGGCCTCTCTGGTTTTTTTTTTTTCTTCCTCTCCCCCCAGCTTTGACAATCTCCTGCAAAACTGGAAGCTCTTGTAAGGTTTAGAGTACTTAACTTACCTTTATGGTACTTGGCAACCCCTGTAGGTAGTCTGTGGGGGACAAGGAAACTTTGACAATGTGAAAGGTGTCAAATTACAAAACTTTGGCTTATCTTCTGTATGGTGTATTTTTTTTTCCCTCTTGATGTACAGAGGGGTGTAAGATATAATCAGTGTCACTGTGAATGCTTAGATAGATGAATGACAAAGTAACAGACTTACCATGTCTTCTCTGCATAAAATTTTTCTGTGAACTTCTGCCAGGGATGTATAGGTGCTGTCCTGATGTCACATGCCCATTTCCAGAGTTGGGCACTGTGACTGCAGTAAAACATGGTACTTTCTGTGTTAGCACTGTCTAGTCTGATACTAAGTAAATAAAATTGTGATTACCAAGCCTCTCCTGTGTCCGTTCAATGCATGCTTCAAGAATATCAGTGTTGCTTATGTAAGTGAAAGCTGGCAATGTGGAAATATAACTGAAACTTCTATTGGCTATTTGCATTTTTAATGGATGTAATTTTGGTATGGAGGGCAAAACTGTGCATGAACACGCTCCTCAACACCAGCATCGCTTCTTTTGCTTTACCCTTACCAGGCTCCTTTGGGCTTTCAACTTTTAAATAGGTATTTTACTGTTGCAAGAAGAAAATGGAAAATAATACCGACCGCCTCCTTGGAGGGAGCTGGTAGGAGGTACTTGATGCCTCCTGTTGAGGGAAAATGGTGGGAGCTCCTGAGGGCCGGGGGAAGGCCGCTTCCCCCGAGGCGGGACCCGCGGCACAGCTCTCGGGCCAAGAGGCCTTCCACCATGCCGGTGGGGGTAGGGAAAGGCGGTGTTCATGAAGGCGAAGAGGCCTTCGGCCATGCCTGCGTGGGGTGGAGCCGCTTCCCGCCGAGGAGGAGAGACCGTGCGTGGGGCGGGAGCTCCTTCCCGGCGGGCCNGGGGGGGGGCGGGGCCGCGCCGCGGGGGGGGCCGGGGGGGGGGGGAAGCCCCCGTGGGCCGGCCGCCGCCCCGCTCCTCCCCTCGCCTCCGTCCCTTCGCCGTCGCGGTGAGTGCAGGGGAAGGGCCAGGGGCGGAGGAGGGTCGCCGGGCCGCTGACCGCCTAGCTCTCCATTCGTCACCGGCGGCTGCGTGTGTGTGTGTGTGGGGGCCGCCATGTCGTGAGGGGTGGGCGGTGCGGAGGGGAACGGCGGGNGCAGGTCAGCGGCTGGCGCCGGGAGAGGGAGCAAGGGTGTAAAACAAAGGTTTTGCTTTTTGTAAATCAAAGTTTCTCTGCTACCGCGGGAAAGGCTGCGAGGTGGAAGGGGAAAGGCTGCGCCCCGGCGGCTCCCGCTGGCGTCTGCCTCTAAGTGAACTCACGCTCCCGAATTGAAAGTTTTAGAACTTTTTCGTGTTTCTTCAGCAGGGGCCCTTCCCGCCTCCGGGGGAGGAGGTTGCCGTGTGACAGGCGGTGTTAGGCAGAGAGTGAGGAGAGGGGAGCGGGGCCAGCCCGCCGGCCGGGACAGGTAGCAGTGCCCCCGCAGCTCATCGGCGAGGGAAACAGCGCCTTGATGCAAAATGCAGCAGCGCTACCAGGAATAAATGCTGTTACAGATGCTGGCCGGTGATGTCATTTTCCTGAAGGCCGTTGGGGAAGGGTGGCGAGGTCCTGAAGGGCGGAGGAGGTGGGAGGGAGCGACCCGCAGCCGGGCGGGAGGCGCCGGGTGGAAGGCATCGCTTACCTGCCGTGGAGCCCGCGCCCGCCTCGCCTTTCCCGTGAGTGACAGATAAAACAGTAAAAAAAAAAAAGCCATGTGCTTGCCGTAAACCTGACTGAAGATCCGTATCCATGCGCTGACTCAGGTGGGAGTCGTTTAGGCCTCGGTGCTTTGCTCACTTCACGGGAAAGAAGCTGTAAGAGAGGGAGGCGGGAGCGGGTTGCCTGGGCAGAGTTGGTGCCCGGTGGCTGTGGGGAGGCCATGGCATGGCATGGCGTGGCATGGCATGGCGGGAGGGTGGTCTTCCTCCACACCGTGGTGTTGCTGGCACCAGCAGTTAATGCTGTCCCACATTTATACCTAGGCAGTCCCCGCTCAGGACCCCCCATTTTGCTGGATCGATGGATGCGCAGACACAACCGAGCGGTGGTCTTCAGCAGGTGAAGTGGCTGTAGCTAATTAGGTTTGCTGTTAATGACCAGAACAAAGCTTGGGAGATGGAATTAGGAGAGCTGTGAATATGCGATTCCATCAATTGCAACTTTAACTGCAGAATTCACTGCAGGTTGAATGTGAAAATAGTAAATAATAGTAGAAAAGCAGTTCCATTTTTTAGGTATGCCAGTAAATTGTTCTCTTCCTCCTCCATCTCTTAAAAAAATCCCCAAGATTTCTCTGGTTGAAGAAAATTTCTTTGCTTTTTAGTAGTGGTTCCTTCTTATTTATTGAACTTTTCCCACCAGAAAGCAGTTATCAGGAAGCCACTTAAAATCTTGTTGACAGCGGCTTGTTAATTCATCCAAACATTGTATATGAAGTTCTGTTTCTTTAAAAGTAAGCTGTTAGGAAATGTAGCAGCAAAACCTGTGAGGGATATGAATATTTCTGTAAAATCCTGTGCCTTTTAAACAAAAGCTGTCAGTTTACTAGGTGGAGGCAGAAATAATGTCTTCTGTGTTCTTTTATATCTGTTGCTCTTCAAACAACTAGGGATGGCTACAAAAGCTTATGCTACAGTCAGAGGAGAACGAGAGAGGGGAGGGAGGAAAAATCACTGAAAGATGCTCATCTCGGTGACCCCAGAGCAATGCAAAATCATGAGTTGTAATGGATTTACGCTAGAGTGATGTTAACATATGGCTCCCAGCGCATTTATTGACATACATAGCATCGATGATGATAGTTACACAGAGATTGTAAACTGGGGTATGATGAGTGTGTTTTAACTTACAGATACAGAATATTATTTAAGATCAGTACAGGGACTCTGTACAAGCTCTACTAATGCACCATTTGTGCTATAAAAATAAAAGGCTGTTTTTTCTTACCTCTGGGAAATACATCGCATCACTTCTCATCAAACCATGCCGACTTTTTGTGCAGTATATGTGCGCATTTGCTTCCAATCTCGACACATTTTTTTACTGTTCTTGAACTATGTAAAATAGTTGAGGCTCTTTTAAAGGTGAGAGCTGCTCTGTGGAAATACATTCTGTCTTATTCATTTGTATAGTCAAAGACTGGCTACTGTGGCACACGTGAAATAAGATATGGAAAATCAGTCTCTTTTCTGTCTCTCCCAGTGATAGCAAATAGTTGAGTTTAGACTGGCCTGACTGAGCCTAGATTGCCATTATTAGTGAAAAAGCATGTCAAAGTCTCCGGTTCTCCTCTTGCTGTAATGACTCTGGGGTTGGGTGGCTGGCACTGTAAAATAGCTTTTATCAGGAAACAAATCTGACTTGGAGACACAAAGGGCACAGACTTTCATGTGAAACGGGGCACTATTTTCATACAGCCACCTCTCAAAGAGTAATTGCATTTTGAATACTACAGACAGAAGGCTATGCCAACAGGGATTCCACTAGCCCTGGTTTGGCACTGAGGTTTGTGTGTGTGCTTCACTGTTGTCCTCCCAGAGCTGGCTACTAGGTCCTGTGAAAATCCTGAAGATATTCCAGCTACTGGCTGCTGCTAGCTGGGTATGTGGCATAGGACTTTTTTTCACAGGCAATTTAGAGGAACAATTTTTGTCAGAATAGCAAGACTACAGAAGATGTAGTATTGACTGAGTTTTTAGCTCTTCAGAAATACTCTAGTTTGGTCTTAAATCGGCTGCTTTAAGGGACAGTTGTTAATTAATTTGCTCCTTGTATGGCCTTTACCACTTCATCCTACACAATCTCCTTGGGAGCAGCCAGCTCAGTGACGAGTGAATTCCCTAGTTTACCCCAAACTTTTTTTAGGTATTCTTTAGGATCCTTCAGCCCCTTTATCTACAGCATTTACATTTAGTAAGGCCTTGTTGTGATAAATGTTAATGCTACTGATAAACCAGGGTATTCTTCACTGCCACAGGACTTGCAGCACTGAAGTTGAACAGGCACAGCAGTTTTGTGGGAAGAAGAGCAAGGAGATCTTAGTGAAAAGAGGATGTGAGAAGGGCAGGGCCAGGAAAGATATAAATATATATATATGCTTGCACAATGCTGAGGATGGAGGGAAGTCAGAAGAACTGCTAGATAAAAGCACCAGTGCCCTCATGCGCAGGTCATCAGCGCCGCTGCAGCTTATTGACATGGATTATACAAAACCTTGCTGTAAGCACTGATACTTTTACCGTACCTCTTACTATGACAAATTTCATTTCCCTTTTTCATTTCTCTCCTTATCCCTGGCCTGATCCCCATCTTGGTTCCTCTTTGTTATTCCCAGTTATGCAGGCTTATGATATGCGTCTCTTGCCAGACTTTCTGTTGCGTCTCACATCCCTTCAATCCCCATTGACACTCCGTTTGGCCAAGGCCCTGTCTTCTGTCTCTTCTTTGCCTTTACAATCGATGGGTGAGCAGTCTGCTCTCTGGTTCTTTTTAAGTCCTGGTAGTCTGTTTTCTGTCTTCTTCACTTGACCGAAGCTGCTGTCCTCAAAATAGCTAATTGGATTTCCTCTCCAATGTCATTGGCAGCCTCTTGAGTAAATCATGGGTTTTTATTTTTCCTCTCAGGAGCAAGAAGTCCATTCTGTTCCCAGATAGAAAGCTTTTCCCCATAAGCGTCTCTCCCACTGTCTCCCCATACTAGTCTCCTGCTTCGCCCAGGTATCATCTCTCGTCTCTCTCCATTCCTCCTTAGGTGTTCTGCTGTTCCAGGCTTGAAAACTGTTTCCCTTTCTCCCCATGTACATACCTTTCTGTGTTACACAAACCTCAGTGCTAATGTTCATTTCTCTAAATAGATGTGTTCACAAACTGTTGCTATTAGAACAGGGGATCTCTCTTTACCGTAACTTAGTGGTGTTTTACAAAGGATTGTAAGAGCCTCAAGGTGGCTTTCAGGAAAATTATTTTATTCATTAGCCCTTTCAGAAATGGAACAGTTCCAGAAATGAAGCAGTAGTGCTCAACAGTGGACGTTTTCAGACCTTGGTCAGTGCACTGAGGTATCTCACATTAATGTATGTCTCAGTGTTTTCTACCAGCGTCCCCCTGACTGATGCCACATCAGTCACAAGAATTGCACTGGAATTGAATACAGCATCTGGAGTGCCCAAGATAAAGCAAAGAACACTATATTCACTCTATCAAGCAAATGCTTTCAACGTCTATGTATAAGCTGCATAAGCATTTACGTTTAAACATACCAGATGTGTAACCTAGCATTGTAAAACTAACAGATTCTTGTAAAAAGAGACTTAGTACTTTGTAACCCTGTGATCCCTCACTGAAAAGACTAATGTTAAAGCGCTATGGAAGCTGGGACTCTTTCCAGAAAGAGAGGTGATGGACTTGCCAGATGAGTTGGAGACCTCATGATGTCAACACATTGGCCTTGTGTTTAAAAAACAAAACAAAACCAAACAAAAAACCCCCAACCAACACCCCCCCCAGCAAAACAGAATCATGTATGTCAGAATCTTAGAGACTGTGTTTCTGTAAGAGAACAAGCATGTTTCTCATGCTGATCAGGACTTTTAGGTGCTGTTGCACCTATAACTGCTACTGCAGAAAATTTTTGTGTTTACATTAGTCTGAGTAGGACCTGAAGTTTCTTCATATAGCTGATACACTTTGCTACAAGCGTGCACACCTGCCTTGCTCTTAACTACATGTGGCAGAAAGTCTTTCAGTTTCAGCACTGTTTAAGGTGTTCAGCTGCTCATCTGATGTGACATTTTCTTAGTCTACGGATGGTGGAAATTTCCATTTTTTCGTATTAAAAGAGACTGATGAAAATTACTGTTTTCTCCAGTACTGGGTGCTGTGGGTTTTTTTGCCTTAAAGTTAATACAGCCGTTGAAAATATCACTGAGTACGTCATCGTGCACAGAATTCATATTGCCAGCTCGGACTTCCCTGCTTGGCATTTTTGCTCTTTCCCCTTTTCTCCCCTGATGCTTAGCCCCAGTTTGTATTCCTTTTCAATTGCTCTCTTGTTTCTCCACTCTCTTGCAAATCACCCTGTGTGAAAGGGAACATGCTCTCTCTTGCAGTATATGTATGCACACCCCTTCCACTAGCAACCAGGTTCTGTACTGACTTGGACTAGGTCAGGTGCAGGGCAGGCATCTTTGAGACCTTCTGATCTTCCCAGATTTTCCACATTTTTGTCCTTTCACTGTATTTCTTCTTTCTTTTCCTATCCTCTTTGTAGATGGATCTGAAAGAGTGAAGAAAATACTTCTATTTGTTTTGTACATGACAGCACTTTGGTTCATTATTATGGTTTGCTGGATGTTTGCCTCAGTTCTTCTCACAGAGTAGGAAGAAAGAAAGTGCATTAGGATAATGTGGTCCTAGAATAAGCAAAGCAAGCAGGGAACGTTGGGTAGACGCAGTATCTTGAAAGAAAAGCGTTAATATTTCTATTGCAGGTGTTTTAAGGTGACTCTATCTCTAACTAAAAGCTTGCAAAAGCTGTAGAATAAATGGTGTTTTCAACGTTGTTTGGTCTTCATGATAGAGTTCATTTATGGAATGAGCTTTATTGAACAAAGAGATGTGCCAGTGTGGCTTTTAGGAAGCTGAGTGACTCAGAAATCAGCCACTTCATCTGGTGGGTCATGTGAATGGCGTAATGAAAGGTTGATTTGTCTGAGTAGATGCAGTCACTTACTCATGTGGTAAGAAAGTCAGATCACTTGGTTACATTCCCTTTGGTGAAAGAGTTTTGCATTTCTGGAGTTGGCTGTGATCCAAAACAGTTGTGCTGGGGATTTATAGAATTTGCTTGGTCTCAGCCTTTGGAGGGCTCAACTCTTAATGCGGTTATCTGCATCTGTGCAGATCAGCAACCATAAGTTAGGAGATATTGGTCTCCTGAAATCAGAGGAGCTAAGCTGGTTTGCCCTGCGGTTGTAAGTGTATCTAGGTAGTATCACTAAAATGCAGTAGTATAAACTGTGTCTTTCCCCAGCGTCAAGCAGGAGAAGCTATACTGATGCAGACTGCAGCTTCTGGTATGGAAAACCCATAGAAATGAGTTTGTTCCAGTGGCAGGTCACCTAGAAGAATCTGTGAGCTGGCAGGGCTCAGTTATAACTTGTCAGGGGAGTGCTGGGGAGCATTTGGAAAGTTTGCTGGCACTATAAACATCTTGGGAAATTGTGAGAATTTTCTAGCAGCAGAGCTGGCACATTTACAGAATTGCTGAAGAAGGGCTTTGTGTTTTGTTTTTATTGATATGACTGTAATGAGAATCTAAGAACATTGTTCCAAATATCCCTTGACCTGCTGAAGCAACAGTAGGTTTTACATGTTACTGGAGGGTGCCAGTAATTTGTGTTAATCATGCAAATTTTCATTGTCTATGTGGAGGTGATTCAGTTGTGATCTTGCAAAAAATGCACTTTTTGCATGGGAAATCGTATGTGCAAGTTTCGTGCCTAAATAGTACCTAAATTAACTTACTGTTGAATTGTAATTACAAAATAACTTCATGCCTGCTATATGGTATATTAACTGCAGTTAAAAAAAACCCAAAACCCTTTAGTAATGCAATAGAGAGCAGTCTGATCCTGATTCCTACTGCTTGGTGCCTTGTAAAGAAAAATGGGAATAAATGGTCATCTAAAAAGAGCTCCCAAGAGCTGGTATAGAGAATGAGGGCATACACAGCATATGTATTTGTAGACAGGGACATCTCTACAGCAATGAGAGGGTTTCCTGAGCCTGTAGCTGTCAGAGTTAATGATCATGTTCTGTCTCTGGGTGTACATATGGGGGCTGAGGTCGGGCATTCAAGCCTAAGTGTTTGCACAGGCTTTAAATTGGTATATTCATTACAAGCTGTATTGTGTGCAATCTCTTGCTTTTATGAAGATGGAGGTGGGTTGGATGCCCAATGCAGTAATGAATATGAATTTTGATGCTGTGTTCCAGGCCTAGTTCATCATATGGGGAAAGAATCTGCGAATTCAGTTATTCTGTGCAATTCCTCGTCAAGGAGAGGTCCAGATTTTTTGTGTGAATCACTGGGGATGGAATCTTGTATATACAATCACTTATTTCAGTCCTTTCTGTAACGTTATTTTTCAGATTCTGAAAAACTCTGTTTTTAACTTTGATGGTTACTCACCTGAATTTGATAAGATTAACCAAATTAAACCAATGCAATGATATTTTCGCTGTTTTACACGCTGTCTGAACCAATAGCTGTAGGAGGTGTGAAGTGCTCTGTGGCCTTTAGTGGTGTATTAGCTCTGAAATCTACAGCAGCATTTTCACTGTTAGCATCATTTTATTCTTGGCTATCTTAACAGCAACATCTGATCAGTGGTTTTCCCACAGTCTCACCACCGCCTCTCAAACCTGGTGCCCTGAAGCTAACCACTTTTTCCTAGTTTAGCTAAAACTGTCTCAGAGCTCACAAGCTGTCGCTTACAGGGACAGTTATCGTATTGGTAATACTTTGTACAGGGTCTGCTGTTGTAACAAAGAAAATGCAAAGTGAATCGCTACTATAAATTAATTCCTCCTACAAAATTAATTGCTATGAAATATAATTTTATTCCGTTTATTTCCTTGTCCAGATGTGATTGGACAGATGCCCTGCTTTGTCTGTTGAAACATGAAAAGCTAAAAAAAAAATATTAAATTATGCACTAAGAACAGACAGTTAATAAAGCAGATGCCAGTGGTGGTGTTTGAGGCAAGCTACAGTAAAGTACTGGTATTAGAGGGGAGTCTGCCTGTGGTAGATAATTTTTTTTCCAGAACCTGAACAAATAAGTGGAAGTACCTGAGGAAGAAATCAGAAATTTTTCTTAATAAAGTTGGCCGTGATATTACGCAGAGGTTGGAAGTATTCTTTGATGGCTAATTGAAGGATGTATCTGCATAGGATAAGGTTTTAAATTGAGGTTCTATACAATTACTTTTTACAGGCTTGGTAACGTGAAGGACAGATTGCCTGTTTCCCCAAAGTTAACTCCAAGCTGACTTCTCACTGCAAACGGACAGTTTGTCAAAGATGAGGCTAGGTGGAGCAGCTTCTTGCTATCTCAACTATGGAAGGCCAACTTTGTGTTAACTTGGACATTTCTGTGAAAAAACCTCCAGGAGCAAGTCCTCCATCCTTCATTGCTTTGTTGAAGGTATACCGAGAACTTCTGGTCAGTAGAATCCGAAACACGCAGTGTTTGATTGACAACTTGATTAAGAATGACTACTTCTCCACTGAAGACGCAGAGATTGTTGCCCAATTTCCAACTCAAGCAGATAAGGTATTCTTTTTATTTCACTAGCAAGCATAAGCTTTTTGTTGCTTTCAATTTACCACTGGGTTTTATGGGATTACCTGGCAATTTTACGTCTAATGTCTTTTCTAGTCTTTGTTATTCTGGAGTTTCCCCACCCCATTCCTTCTGGACAAGTGTCTCCAGCATGGCTGGTGCTGCTTGTAATGCCTGTTGGCAGCTGTAAGAGCGAGCAGGGTGATAATTGCTGCTCTGTCCCCCCAGCTGGAGCTTTGTCCTCTGATAAGGAGGTGACCACAGTGGCTGTTAGGGCGCAGCTTGCTACACACGAGCCTTCATCATTGTACAGAGTATTGCAATGAAAATCTACTTCAGGATGCTGTGGGACAGATCATCCTGCTTTAGAGGAGGAGAGACAGAAATGAGAGATTATTTTAGAAGTTAATGATTGTGTGTTGTCCATATGCACACCCTCCCTCCCCTTTAAAAAGCTATGTACGTTGTAAATGTTTGTATGGAAAATTGATATATCCTGACACATTTGGGTTTTTGATTCATCTTTGGACATCAGTAGCAAAAATTATTTCCTGGTCTTTTGACAGGAGAAGATTATCACATGTACACAGTTGCTCTTTGCATCATGACTTAAAACAAACTCCTGATCTGTTTCCCTGACCAACCAGTCATGCAGCTCCAGAATAGTTAGAGGCAGGCAAACCATAAAAAATTCAGATACCTTGGACTTCACTAACAGTGCAGATTTTCATAAAATAGTAATTCTTGCTGGCAAGTTGAAATGGTAACACAGTGCTCACTCTGTGCATAGGGTCAAAGCTGAATAAATGCACGCTGTGTGATCATCTCTATTTCTTATTGTTCAGCATAATATACATGATTGTTGTAACAAAGCTGAGGGGGAGGCAGTGCATCAGGAGTCTAAGCAGAGACAGAGAGCAGGCCACAACAGTAAGTGAAGTGGACTCTGTGGGAGCTTCTCTGGAAGGCATAAAATTGCTTTTAGAGCATACAAATTGTCAAAAAATACCATGCTTTTGCTGTGCTGTATGTACCTTACCCTGCTGTAAGCTCACAAGGGACCACAGTCTCTAGAAACCTTTGTCTGTTTTAGAACTGAATTCTTCATTCATTTCCAGCAAGAAGAGGATCCAGACATTCAAAATGAGCCTCCAAATGATTGCTCTGTCCTGCAGAGGGTTTTGTACTAGCGTTGCCCTGTACTGGTTGCACAGAGATCAGATTCTGCCTTGCCTTTAGAGGTAACGCTTAGTCTTGAACTGCTCCAGCCACTGCCTGGTAGCTATTTGTTTTAGTAGCGGTTGCAGGCAACGAGTCCATTGTACAGAGAGAGCCTGCGGAATTGAGTTGCTGTATTAAAAGGAAGAGTTGTAGGGTTTTGGATCTGCGTTAAGATCCAGAGGGAGATTCTGCCTACCCCGCTCTGGATCCTGAGGTAAATCTAAATGTGACTGGAATATTTACAAACCAGAGGGTGAATTTAGGGCACTGAGAAACCACCCCTTTCTTTTTTATTTTAACCAGCATGGGATTTAAAATATACTATCTGGCCAGGCTGAGGAAATCCTTTGGGTTCCCCATTGAGGAGCAGTCCTTATCCATTCTGTTTCTGGCTAGCATATGATTTAGCTACAAGTTCAGACCTTAACTTGCAGAGACAACTTTCTTGCCACATCCAAATGCAAATAGAAAGTCAGTTTTGTGATGGTTCAAATTCAGAGCTAGATTTTGAATTCAAGTTTTTGAAGCACTGGTTTTGATTTTGGTGCCCTGTTCCAGTCCAGAAAAGATCCTAAAGCAGTCTACAGGTATAACTGTGATAAAATGCTGTGCATCAATGATCTTTCACATGGTGTTTTTTCAGGTTCGCAAAATTCTAGACTTGGTTCAGAGCAAGGGAGAAGAAGTATCAGAATACTTCATCCATGTCCTGCAGAAAGTCACTGATGCTTACTATGAACTTCAGCCTTGGCTGGATGAAATAAGTTACGAGCCTTCAGAGAATATCTGTAGTAAACCTGTGGTAAATACAGATCCAGGTAAGGTCATGCATCTATATCCCCTCCCTTAGAACTACCCTGCTATGTAGGAAGCTCTAACCAGGTGATGTGAGAGTAAGAGAGTCTAGTCAGGCACAGCCAGGGAAAATAAATGGGCGCATGCTGTGCTTGCTAGCAGTGGTAGCCAGATAATTAAAAGGCTCGCAACAGTCGTGTTGGTATATTACATCCTGTTTTGCTAATGTCAAGCTCTTTCTGCATTTGTTTGTGGATATGTAGCATAATGGCATAACCACCTTGTGCCAGCTGTAGTAGTTTCTAGGCCTCTGCTACAATTTATTAGCAACACTGTGATGTTTTGGCAATGGAATAGCCAGTATTTCATGATGAGGACAGTCAAACAATGAGGCAGGTTGCCCAGAGAGGCCGTGCAGTCTACATACTTGGATGTTTTCAAGATCCAACTAGATAAAGCCCTGAGTAACCTCATCTGATCTCATGAATGACCCTGTTCTGAGAAGGAGGTTGGACTAGAGACCTTCTGAAGTCCCTTCCAAGCTGAATTATTCTATGCTCCTAAATGATGAGTTATACCAGAAGTCAGGTTAAAGTATTGCAGAAATAAATGTTTTCCTCTTGAGAGGTTTTTTCATTCTATATAAATACAAGAATTACTTTGCTCCCGTCTGAAGTGAAGTTTCTGTTGCAATAAAAACACAAGCCAATGTTGCACAATAACTGAGACTCTCTTTTTTTTTTTTTTGTCATCTTAAAAAAATCTCTTGAGGTGCCTGGCACCCAGTTTTAAAATGAATGCTTTCTATTTACAGGAGTAAAAATTACCAAACAAGTTAGGAAAGAATAACCACCTACCTGATAGAAATTGCAAGTAGAATATAAATCTAGTGAAAAGGCAGATGCCAAAACTAATCAGTGACCACCAACCCCTGCCTTTGCGGAGAGTAAGCCAGTCTTTAGCAAAAGATCAGGGGCATGGCTTTGAGTCTCAGCTGCAAGATAGCAGCCCCTTAAAGCAATGCAGTGCCAGTACTGGCTTTCAGGAAATGGTGGCTCAGACATTATCTCTTTCATTAGCACCTGAATTTCCCAGCAGAGTGACGATGGCAGCACAAATAAATAGAAGTAATCTGCCAAAGAACCAATTTTACATAACAATTTTTTTAGTTTATTACCCCCTCTCAGTTCCCAAAGAGGTGGGTCATCATATACATAGGCTTTTTAATAGTAGTCTTTTTAATAATAGTTCACTGTCTTTTTAGTTAGCAGGTATTGCCAGAAACTCAGATATGAACTGGGACGCGACTCCAAGTTTGTTATGTCATACGCTCAGAGGGAAGAGATGCTGCTTGAAGAAATCTACTCTAACAGTATTATGGAGCTGGTCAGTTTTACCAATGAGAGTCTAGGCGAAGTGTGTCAATTAGAAGCCCTTTTTGATGATGCAGTTGGGCTAATTAATGAAGATGGAGAGACTATTTATGTCTTTGGTGATGCAGGAATTGGAAAATCCGTCTTGCTGCAAAAGATACAAAGCCTTTGGGCCAGAAAAGAATTGGACATAGGGGCCAAATTTTTCTTCCGTTTCCGATGTAGAATGTTTAGTTGCTTTAAGGAAGATGAAGCCATATGTTTGAAAGACCTACTCTTCAAATATAATTGCTACCCAGACCAGGACCCCACAGAGGTGTTCCATCACATCTTGCAATTCCCTCATACAGTTCTTTTCACATTTGATGGCTTCGATGAGATCTATTCCAACTTTGATCTCAGTAGTGTTCCTGAGATGTGTTCACCCAATGAACCCATCCACCCCCTAGTGCTGCTGGTAAGCCTTCTCAGAGGAAAGCTTCTTAAGGGATCCAAGAAAATTCTTACAGCGAGGACAGGAACTGAGATCCAAAGAAACATCATTAGAAAGAAAGTGTTGCTCCGTGGTTTCTCCACTAATAACCTGAAGGAATACACTGCCATGTTTTTCAAAGATGAGGGGCAACGAACACTGGTATTGAACCAGTTGGAAGCTAACCCCAATCTCTGCAGTTTGTGTTCAGTGCCTTTATTTTGTTGGATTATCTTTAAATGCTATGAACACTTCCATTCCATGTTTGACAGCCACGAGCTTCCAGACTGTTCTGTTACATTGACAGATGTATTTTTGCTCATGATTGAAGTCCACCTGAACCGATCTCTGAAAACAAGTTTGCTGAAGGGCAACACCAGGAGCCAAGCAGAGACGTTCAAATCAAAAAAGAAAACTCTTCTAGCTTTGGGTAAAATGGCATACAAAGGGATGGAGAACTCTTTCTTTATCTTTGAGCAGGAGGAGGTCTCATCAGCGAACATCTCTGAAGAAGATTTGCAACTGGGCTTTCTCAGAACAGTTAAAGGTTACAGTGGCTGTGACAATCAGTCCACTTATGAGTTCTTGCACTTAACCCTTCAGTCTTTTTTCACAGCTTTGTTCCTGGTTATTGAAGAGAAAGTGGGTGCCAAGGAGTTACTTCAGTTTTTCAATGAATGCTCTTCCACTGAGGCTGCCCAGCCTACTTGCCTTCGTATTCCTTGGTTGAAGAAACAACTAGCAGGGGAGGATCCTTTCCGAAATAACGAACACTTTCATTTTACCAACCTGTTTCTTTGTGGCCTGCTTTCTAGATCCAAGCAGAAGCTCTTCAGACATTTAGTTTTGCCTGCAGTCATTAAGAGGAAGAGAAAGACGCTCATCACATACCTTGGGGAGAGCATGAAATCTCACCTGAAAGGCCTCACTCGGTCCCAGCTTCCAAAGTACAATCAGATCCAGGTCCAGCCCAACTTTGTTTGGATGCTGAGGTGCCTTTACGAGACTCAGAGCGAGAAAGTGGGGAAGTTGGCTGCCAAACGCATGCATGCCAATTACATCAAGCTCACATACTGCAATGCCTACTCTGCTGACTGCAGTGCTATTTCCTTTGTTGTGCATCACTTTCAAAAGCGCCTGGCTCTGGATTTGGACAACAACAACATCAATGACTATGGAGTCAAACAGCTGCTACCGTGTTTCAGCAAGCTTGCAGTGATCAGGTAGGAGTCTGTGCAAGCAGGTCCTTGCTTATCCTTGGTTTATTCCACAAACTGCCAGGCTGGAGGAATTTATCTTGAAAGTGGGGAAAGATGAGGATTCTTACTGCTGCTGGAAGTTAGTTTCAGATCTCCTGAAATCTTTGTTCAGCCAGTCACAGGAGCTGGGACAAGCTGTGAATTTGGAAACCCAAATGGAAAGGGTGATAAGAAGTCCTTAGAAGCCAGGACTCTTTAAACCTGTAGGTTTTGTTAGCTCCATCTCAAACTGTTTTGTCTCGAAAGAGGATTTTTATGGGAGAAAGTGCTTAAGGGAAAAGAAAGGAAACAGAAGTGCTTCCTCCATTATCTGAAGATTGCCTGAGCCTATGTCTGCCCTTAGTCTTAAGGGGTAAGAGAGGATCTACTATTCACAATAAACCTTGATCAAAAGTTTTGAATGTCTTGCTTTTACATCCTGCCAAGATGTCTGGCTTTCACAGAACAAAAGCTAACATGTAGTACTCCATGAAAGGATGTAGTTGAAGTCTTTAGATGCAGTGTTTCCCTGAGGTGATCTGGAGGGAGGACACGGCTTGGTGCAATCAGGGAGAACTAACTCCACCTCTAACATCACAGGCCAGATTGTTCCACCTCCAGTCCTTTGAGGTTGTGCCATGTGGCTATACCTTATTTGTCCAAACATTTAGGTGCAGAAAACCAGGAACTTCAAATGTATCTTTTTTTAAAGCTCCTTCAGCTTCATGAGAATTTTTTTTAATAAATGCATTTATTCCTCCTGGTTGGCTGTGCTCTGCTTTGTTTTCCTCTAGGACTAAATCAAAGTAAGTGACACTTTTCTTTTTCCATTTAGTTGCAAATCAGCTGACCTCCCAAGAGAAAGCAATAAGGAAACTTGGGGGGAAAATGCATAAGTATGTAAGACAAAACAAAGAAGAAAAGGGCAGACTGTCGTTCTTTGTCCCTATCATATGATCATGCCATACACAGTGTGTGATCTTAACACCATCCTCAGCACCAAACCAGTTTGTTAGGTTGCCTTTTTGTCTTTATAGCTCTTCAGATATTAGGACTTTGATTTCTAATGACCAATTTCTGCAGTTCAGGAAATGTTGTTTCTAACAGCTTAACCATCCCTTTCAAAGAAGCAGACTGCTCTGATCTGTAGAAATTGACTCTGATTTCTCCTGTGTGCTAGTGCATTCTAAAGTGACCAAGTTACTAACTAGCAAGAGCCAGGGAGGCTGTTGGTAATAAGGGACTCTCAGCAGTGAATGTTCAGCTTCAGAGTTTAGGTAGAAAATAAAGGTGGTCAAAATGTTTTCACAGGGACAGCTTTACCCAGAAAATGTGATTCATCAGAATTGGAATGCTTCATGGGAACCTGTTGATTTAGGCAAGGTGAAAAAGCTTGAGAAGTTTAAAAAAAAAAANTTTTTATTCTGTGAATGACTGACATTGATTTGTTTTGTGTCTAGTTGGGACAATAAAATTAGAAACATCTAGCACACCCATGAGACTGCAGTTCTGTTTCCTGGCCAGGGCTTTTCACAACCTTTATTCAGTGGAGCCTGAATGTGTTGTGACTTTCAAGATGCCTGGCTTTCACTAGGTACTCAGAGAGAAGGTTGCAAGAAGAGTAGTTTGGAAAGCTTGCTTTTGCTAGGGTGTCAAGCAGAATTTCTTCCTGCAATCACAGTAAGCGCAGGAGGGGGATGAGGTGTTTGTGTCTGGTTTCTAACTTACTACATTTTAGTGTTTTCAGTTCTATGGACAGTTTCCAGAGCATTACCTTGGAGATTTGGGGCTTTTTGTTTTCTGTTGTTTTTGAAGTGAGCCATATGAAACTGAGCTCACATTTCCCTTTATGGCTTTTAATATGTGGCATAAGGACCTGTTAAAATATCAGAGGAAAATGCATAGACCTGCAGTCATTCATTAACTCATGGGTGATGAGCACTTGTAATCTGTATTGATTCAAATTTTCTTTTCTTTCCCTTCATTCCAGGCTCAGTGTAAATCAGGTCACAGATCACGGAGTAAGGATCTTGTATGAAGAACTCTCCAAGTACCAAATTGTGACTTTCTTGGGGTATGTACCAGTTGGGAGCAAAACACTAGATATTGATACTAGAAAATAAAACTGCAATGCTGACAGTACTGACACAGCAAAGGTGGGGTGGAAACCACAGTTAGCTCCTCATTTACTGAACATAAGCAAAGCAGCATTTTGTGTCAGAAATGATTCAGCTGCTGTCCTGTAGCAGTTCACTGGGAAAAGGACCACAGTTTCCTCTCCCATTGCACTGCCTCACAGGGTGGCCTCCACTGACATCAAGCCCTTCTATAACACAGTGCGGACTACTGCCAGGTTACTGAACTGCGCGGTCTTGCTAGTTTTATACCTAAAGCCTTCTGCTAGCTGTGGAGGGGGGAGAGAGAGCACAACCAAGAGAGTGTGCGCTTTATAGCTAAAGCCTCCTGTTTTCTCTGCTGTAAACTGATTTATTTCAACTATGCAAAGCAGATACAGCTTGGTAGAGACAGTTTCAAGTGTCATGGTACCAATTTCTTTAAGACCTGAATTAGTTCTGAATCAAGTTGAAGCTGGAAGGCATGTTAGCTCTGCCTTCCTGCTCTTGGTTAAGTAGCTACATAAAAATAACTTCTTGAGAAGTGAACATGAATACCAAGAATCGCCTCCTTCCTCCAGTGCCCTAATGCAAGTACATCTGCTCAGGTATCTGATCTTCAGTAATATTTGCAAGGGGATTTTATGACTTTTAAAAGACCAAAAATATGCTATTCTGGTGTTTTCTCTTCTGACTTCTCTTCTGGCAATATTATTTCTGTACTAGCACAGGAATAAAGGGAAGCTTTGTTTGCTTGGGGAGACCATTTATTAAAAAAATCATATAAATATTTTCCCATGATTTAAAGTCTGATCTCCTTGTATTTTATATCTAGCCCTTCACAATATGAATTGTGTATCAAAATAGAAGTATAAGCAACTGTGAATGTGTACAAAACCATACAAAAAAGATAGATGCTATGTGTGCATTATAAAACATTGAGGTTGTAAATATTAAAGTAACAGCAGGAATAACCTATTTTTACCAATGTGATTTTTCTTTAAGCTTATACAACAATCAAATCACTGATGTTGGAGCCAAATATGTTGCAAAACTAATTGAAGAGTGTTCAAGCCTTGAATACGTTAAGTATGTTGGATTTTTTTGTTCCCTTTCTACAGTATCCTAATTAAAGTAAAGCAACTTGAAACAGGAGGGAGAGTGGAAAAAAGACAAAAATTATGTTTCAAATAAAATATAATTTAGGTTGCAGTTGTATATTCTTTTACAGTAGTCTAGCAGTGAATGGCAGCAGGTGAAACTCTTGAATCCATAGTCTTTACTGGAATATAGTAGTAAGCAGAAGGAGAGCATGAGACCTGTTCTTTACCTAAATCCAGTCTGAGCACCTGAGTGAGGCTTAAATGGTGCATGAACCTCGCTGCCCCTTGCCGTGGGTGAATGCACTTGGATTTAGTACCAAGCTTCTTCATGTCTTGTCTTTTATGGGCCATTGGAGTCAGGCTATGCTGATGTCATACCTCAGCTCTGAAATTCCCCAAATCCACTTGGTGAGTTGTTCTCTTTAATTCCTGGAACTTCCCCAGGTAAGAGTGTCTGGCCACGCACAACACTGCTTTGGCATAAAGGCAGATCATTAACCAATGGTTTAATTGTGACCATAGCGGAAAATAGAGGTGACCACAGCAGTGTCAGCTGCTGGTATGAATGTAGCAACCAGCAGCCAGGGACTCTTGGGTTCTAGTCCTTGTTCTACCACTAACTTGCTCGGAAACCCCACACTAGCCACATCCTTCCCACTTGAAATACTTGCAGAGTTTTGAAACCCAAGAGCACTCTGGTTCTTTCACTGCTTTGACACAGTGCTTTGCTTATTTAACTTTCACAAAAAAGCCTGTTGGAAGATGGTTACTTTCAGGCTGCATAGTAACCCCAGAAATTATTTTGAGATAGGCTGCATATTCATGTGCCTGAAGTCAGTCAAACAAGCCAGTTTTACTTTATGTAAATGTAGTGCATTGAGGGGTTTTTGGGTTTGGTTTGTTCTTTACATCAATGTATATGCAATTGAGACTTATCTCTTCCTTGAACTCCAGCCATTTGATATCTCCACATAGGCCAAAAAAAATAAAAGGTCTTCTGTAGAGTGCCAGCCAGAGACACTCACTGCTGCACTGACCTATGCCACTACCTATAGCCTATGCTCAGAACAGAAAGACTTCAGATTATTACAGTCTATGCTTATCAGCTGCAGTCTCCTCTGGAGCCACACAACCAAGAAATATTCTGTTCCCTGTGGTATCATGAAACATGCTGCATGTAATTCATGTACTCTGTAGCAACTGCTGATATTATGAACTATATTAAAAACTAGGGAGGGGTCCTTGTCTTGAGGATCAGTTCCCAAAGCTCATTTCTGAAATACTGAGCACCAAAACCAAGACTCTGCAGTAATACTTCTGATTTGGAGGGCTGACATGCAAAATATGTAAAAGACAACATAAAATGATGTCTTTTAATCGAAGGCCAAATGCCTGCAGTATTTTTTTACTCTAGGTTAATCTTTGATAACAGTAGCTAGCCTCCAGAGTTAATTAGCCTTAAATACTTGTATTGCTTTCTGAGCTGGTGTTCTAGTAGCTGTACTGTTGTAAGTGATGTACCTCTCAATTCATGTATTTTGTGCAGAATAGGAGCAAACAAAATAACGAGCGAAGGAGGGAAGTGCCTTGCCCAGGCCATCCAGAAGAGCAAGACAATGTTTGAAATTGGGTAAGTTCAGTGCTAAGGAGCAGAGCTCAGGGCTTGGTCTTGTCAAGGTATCTGTAAATCCCTTAGGATTCCTTCTTTCATTCTTACCTTCTTTCCTTCTGCCATTCCTCCCCATGGTGGCATTAGAACAAACCAGTGCAGAAGCATAACCACATTTTCCACTCAGAGGGAAAAGGAGGGCTGCTTTATTGTTCTCCAGTTCACACAACATTTGTTTTGGGGTTTTTTCCTCTGTTCTGACAGAACCTTAAACGAGAGGCAAACTAACAAGAGGACAGTATGTAAAAATAGCCACTTTCCTTATGGTAACACAGCTGTTCTAGAGATATTTGGTCATTTTTAAAAGTCTGGGTGGTTTTATGACTATTGGCAATGTGTACCTAGTTATTGAGTGTCATTGTTGGTTGGACTTGATGATCTTAGAGGTCTTTTCCAACCTTAATGATTCTATGTTTCTATGATTGTTGTAATTGTCAAACCTTCTACATCAAGTCCTGATAAAGTTGCGAGCTGGGAGAGTAAGAAGGAATTCCCATCATCCTTCTCTCTAGTCTGTCCCAAACTGGAGAGTCTGCTATTATTGGAGAGAGGTCTGAATGTACTGTAAGCCTTTAATCCCTGTCCTCTTTCTCAGGAGAGATGCTAGACTTGAGGGTTTGATTCCCCCCACCTGGGCAAATCCCAGTTTCTCTTTCCACTCTACAGGAGAACATTTTTCTCAGAATCTAATACTCAAATACATGGAATTAAAACCTCTGTTTGGCTATTGTGAGTATCACAATAACCCTGAAATATGAAAATCAGATTTGAACAATCAGACTTCTGGCATTTAATTTTGTTGTTCTACAGCATTTCACAAGTATAGTCAACAGCATGCACACTTCCGTTGTCATATAGCTGGGTCTGCTGTGCTGTACTTGCTGCAATTTCAGTGAAGGACTCCTATTTTCTCCTGTGGAGGAAATAATCACTCGAAATGATTTAGGATAGCTTGGACAGAAATGTTTAAACAGATATATTCAGCATTTACATAACAAACTGCATTGGGACTGAAGGACAAGGAAATTCTAGGGAACTTACTGGAAGTGGATGTGTTTAGATACCACAAAGCTCAATTGATTTTAAAAGAGCTGCCAACTAATTACCCATCAAGCTGAGTGTGGCTCTGAGTCATCAAGCCATGATCCCTGTTAAAAAAAAAAAAAAAAAAGCTTATACCTCAGCAGAGGTGCTTTCAAGCCCTGTAATATAGGGTGAATTTTCAAAGTGGTTGGTCTGCATAGAAAAGATCTGACCAGATACTCCTATTAAATGTTCATCAAATCTCTGAAGCTTTTACCACATTACCTTCTCTTAACCCTTTGTGTTACCAGGGGTTATTTTGCCACTGGAAATACTATTCCTTACAAATGTGTGGAAGAGCCCAGGGTCATACTGTCCCTGTGAGATTTTGATCTTTCTCTTGGCAGCTGGAAAGAGAAGAGATACCACTTGGGTATAACGCTGAAGGAACTGTAACTGTTTTGCCAGATTATTCTGAAGGAGAGGGGGAGCTTGTAGAGCAGTTCACATCAGAAAGTCACCCATTTGGGTGAAGGTCCCTGTGCAGTTGTGCATCTGGGGAGTCTTTCCCAAGACCTGGACTTTGCACTGTGTAAAGGCCAGTCTGTGCCCAACAGGTAACAGGAAAACTGCAGCAGGGGTATGGGGAGAAAATGCTGACCAGGGAAATGATAGGATTCAGGACTTGGTGTATTTCTCATGGCAGCTCACTGTACAGGACCACAAGACTCCTTTACCCCATAAGGGTACAGGGCTGCGGAGGGTTTGCCCAGCGCAGCAAGGTGATCCCGAAAGGACTCCTGCTGCAGCAGGCTGTCTCCTGGAGCTGCTTTTGTGCTGTGGCCTTAGGGTGCTGGTGAGTCAGCAGAGGCTGGTGGTGTGGTGTGCAGGGAGGGTACATGCCAGGTTTCTCACAAGCCTGAAAGACTGTGAAGTAATCAGGGGGGAAGGGGAGGGAAGAGAAAAAGGGAGAATGCAATGCCAAGGGGCAGTAGGGCAGCACACTTGATATCTCCTGGTTTCCTTTCTTCACCAGGATGTGGGGTAATCAAGTTGGAGATGAAGGAGCAAAGGCATTTGCAGAGGCCCTGAGGAACCACCCCAGGTTAACAAACGTGAGGTAAAACACCAGCCGAGCAGGCAGCTCGGTGTAGTGCTGGCTTTCCCATTGCGCTTTGAAGCAATGACTCTTCCCACTAAGCGTTAGCTTGGAACGCCATCTGGTATTGCAGCCTTCGGTGTGTAACCAACAGGCTCCTGGAGCAAGCAAGAGGCTAGACTGAATCAAAAAGCCTTGTGCAGCCATTAAGCAAGTTAAAAATATTGCAGGGCTGGCATCCTTTCCTCTGTCTGCACCTCCTCCCCTCACGCTGCACAGAGTTACTGGCATTTGTGAAAGCATGTGGTCAGTGGGTCCCATTTTGATCTTGGGAGCATTAGCAGAAGGATGCACCAACTGTCACAGAATCAGGCTCCCAGTGAGCTCAGTGTTAACAGTTTCTGTTGCCAAGGTACAGCAGCTTTTACCAAGTAATTTTTAGGTGATAAACTGTTTGGGTAGGGACTGGGGCATTCTTAAATTCAAGCTTATCCTGTAGTCCAGTGGACGCCACACATTCAGTGCTAATGAGGTGTAGTTCTCACTGGAGTTCAGTGATTCATCTCAAACTAGCCTTCTGGAAGCCCTAGCATGGGTGAAGTTGGTAGCACAGCATGAGGAGAAGCCAGCAGTGTAAAACAGCCCACCCCCTGCCAGACTTTCAAATGCTGGCTAGGGATTTAAAGATGCATATTGTGGCAGCTGCTGCTGTTTTGGAGTCCCTCCACACAGCTGGAGCACTGGGTTCATGGTGATCCTTTTGTTTTGTCTCCCAGTTCCACTGGCCTCCACGGTGAGGGAGCAGACAAGGCTTCTTGGTTTCCCCACAAGGTGGCACATGGCACTAGTTTCTGTAGAAATACGGTACTCCAGGAGTTTGGGGATCTCTGGAGAGCTTATTGCTGCCACTTCAGATCCAGGGATTTCAGAGCTGGTGCCTTGTCCTCCTTTCTGCAAGCGGATAGCCGGGCTTAAAAAATTAAAAGCTGAACAGGTGCAGTGACCTAGATATATTTAAACTTAAAAGCTATCTGAAATAGCCATCTTCCCATAATTGCAGAATCCATCCAGACACATCAGACTTGAAAAAAAACATTTTGAACCTGAATCAGAGCTGGGTTACACCTGGGATTCTCAGATGGGAACAAATATGCTGATGAATGTGCTTGCAAAACTAAGGAGGAGTAACTGTGCTGGCTAGGGCTAGGTTTTGCTGGCACTTGTGCAGGGTGAATCTTCTGCTCTGCAGTGTACTTGTACTTGGGTTCATTTCTTAGCTTCCACTGGTTAATCTGCTTCATGATTTGAATTCATAGTTAGCACCAGTGATAGCTTTATGCGAAGATTAAGGGAAGGTAGTCCCTACTACATCAGTTTACCTCAGCATATTTGCCATTTTTAGGCCCAGTCATGATGGACTGAGAACATCTAGTTTCAGCTGAAGCTAGGAGGGACTCATGCTTACACATATTTGTGCCATTGCCCTACTTGATCCCCCTTTCTACCTTTTTTTGAGATCTTGCATTATTTTCAGGCTCTGGCCTGGCTTTTGAGGGAGGAAATGCTTTTTGAACTCTGAGAGCCTGGAGCATAACTTTAACTGGGTGATTTTGCCAATGTCTATTCAAAGACTGAAGGGCAGACTAAGAAATGTTTGTGGTTTGCAACGGAAAGCATGCATTTACAAGCCCATCTCTCCATACACAACAGAAGGTGTTGTGTTTGGAAGAAGAATGAGGTATTCAGGCATCTGAAGGACTTAAAGGACAAAGTGCCCAGTTTGTACAGGGAGTTGGGATGACAAATGCATGTAAAAACCTGTGTACTACTAAGTGCAACTCTTTGTCCTTGTTAAAAGCCTCGACTCTAAAATCACGGGGTGCAACTCTGCTGTCAGTCCCAAGAGAACAACTCACTGACAGCAAACCTTATGGCCTGTGTGATAGACCTGCAATCAGGCTGTGGCCTGTGAACTGTTCTCACTTGTAAAAGTCCTAAGGACTTACTGGTTTGCAAAGTACATGAGCCTTTGAAACACCCAAATGCTGAACTGTACAACTGGGAGACAGATCATCCAGGATGTTCATTAATATTTGGCAGTGGAAGGGCCAAGTGGTGCTGGCTGTTTCTTACACCTTTGTATCTTTACTTCACAGTCTAGCATTCAACGGCATCACAACAGAGGGAGGCAAAAGTATTGCTGAAGCTATGCAACACAACAACTCCGTGAAAATATTCTGGTAATTGACACTGTGGTCTACTTCTCCTTCTCTTCTTTCTCCAGAGAAAGCTGCAGCGTAATTTATTTCCTCCAGTCCCATTGCCTCCTCCTACTCTCCCCTCCTCCTTCTCTCCCTCCCCCCATCCTCTACGCTTTCACTACCAGCAAGCTATAAGATACATCCCTCTGGAAGAATGTGGACATGAGTAATGGATCAGCAGCATGTGTCCTTCAGGACACATTCCAATGTCATGCTTCGCTCTGCTCCCTCCATCTTGCTTTCCCCATCTTCTCTCACTTCCATCATCTGAAGTCAAGTTCTTTGTCCTCAGTTTTTTCACCTCTTCATTGTTGTCTCTACCTTTTTCCACCACATCTCATCCACCTTTTAGACACTGAAACATCATGAGAAAGTATCATTACAACATTGCTCTGCGAAATAAAGATCTGATACTCTTGTCTCTTCTACCTCCAGGGCTTCTCTTCAGTATTTCTTTGTGCCCAGTCTTTAGAAATTGCTGAGGGCAGGAACAGCACATCCCCCTTTGGCTGTCTAAAACTAAGTCACAGACAAGCTGGAAAAACAGGGAGCTGAAAAATAATGATAACATCCTAAGTGAACATTTTCTCTCCCACTTAGGTTGACTAAAAATGAGCTGGATGATGAGGCAGCAATGAGTTTTGCAGAGATGCTGAAGGTCAACAAGAAACTGGTGCATTTATGGTGAGTTACATTCCACAGAGGCACAGGCTCTTTGGCAGTCACTGCATTAAAGCTTCACCTTCCAAGTCTATGTAGGTCACAGTAAGCTTTCTGTGCATGGTCTGGATGCAGCTGACTGGTTGTAGACAGTTCTAATGGAAAGTTAATAAAGCTGCTGTCTAGCATTTTGAACCTGCTTTCATACAGGGAAAAGTTTAAGCTGTTTGTGTGTCCGGGTAACTTTCAAACTACTAGTTGATTTCATCTCCCCTTAGGGGAACAGTGCTGGCCTCAAACACAAAGTTTCAAAAACAAAAAAAAAATCCAGGCAGACAGCTAGAATAGAATAACCTTATTATGATTCTTACTGTTTATCATCATACTATGAAAGTAGCAAGCTCAACTCTTACTCTTCAACCAAGAACCTACATGGCAGACATTTGAATGCATGTCCCATTTGCCTGATGTTTTCTTCTAGGGCTAGCACTTTCACTCATGCAAGACACTCATCTATTAGACATAAATCCCCAGGAAACCTGGGATTATTTCTAGCAATCACAAAGAGACTTGTTAAACTTCTAAGAAAACACAGCATTGGCTGTTCTAATCCAGAAGTTCACAGGAATTTGTCCATGGATGGCGTTGGGCAGATGTGGGCTGTGAAACAAATAGCCATCCATTCATTCCAAGCGATCAGGAGAACATAATAAACGGAGTCCCTTTACATGCTTATACAAAGACTTTGCTAATGAGACTCTAGCATTCCCTGTATTAATTGTAGTTCCTGCCTCTTAGGAAGCATGCCGGTTGTCAGAGCTGCCAAGTACTTTTGAAAGCAGTAGAAGCTCTGGTGCCCATCACCCTGAAAATAAAAAGGGGAGGGGGGCGGCGGCGGCTTGATTTCTTTGCGTACAGCTGCAGATATGCTTCACTGAGCAGTTTGGTTTGAGTTCATCATAAAACTTTCCCCATCCAAAGCAGGCATAGTAATCTAGATACATGTCTTTACCATGGCTCAGTATTGCCCAGGGGTTTCTGCCAGCAGACGAATTTATATCCTACTTTGTTGGTTATACCAGTGGATACAGCGGAAAGGTGGTGACCTATATAGATAGTTGAACTTGAGGCAGAATTAAAGTGTTTTTCCAGTAGCTGAAAGAATCTACTGGATCCCTTTGCATTTTGATTAATTTACCAAGTGCAGAAGGTCCTTTAATAGGAATGCATCCCTGCTTCCTTCCCTCCCTCCCTAAGAGATCATTCAGTTCATTCCAGTTTTCAGCCTTATCCTGAATCCTGTGGGATTCATGCAGCCAGTCACATGGAATGGTACAGCTATGGGGCACACCATGATAGACTGAAAGGTAAGTATTCAATTAGGCTAGGCTGATGAGTATTTTTATACTCATGCAGATGAGGGGGCTTTGTTCATTTTTAGCCAGGGGCATGGTCTACAGTGGTTAATAAGAATTTCCTAATGCTTCTTCAGTTGTGCTACTTGAGGATCTTTTGTTTCTTTTATTTTTCCCCTCAGCTCAGATTAGACATACTTTATAGCTGCTAAGGTGGCTTCACTGGGACTTGCACCTGCTCATACCAGAGTCAAATTCAATGCCTTATTTTTCAAAGATCTTGCTGTCTGATAAACAAGACAGGAGGATTTGGCAACCTCTAGATCATAACTGCTAAAACACTAGACTTTACACAGGTTCTGTACTCAGAATTTGCTGTACGTCGCTTACTTAAAAATGTCTCACAGTGTTCTTGATAAGAAAACAGAGCTAAGAGGTCAGTCTGTCTCAGAGTCCAAATATCACAATCCCATACCAGTAGTAAACAGTTCTCAGCAGAAATTTGGCAGCTATGTAATTAAGCTCAGTATCTCCAGAATGCAACCACATGCAAGATTAAAAGGAAAAGACTGATACTCTGGGCTCTGTTTCTGAAAGTGCACGTGGGGCATTTGACCAATACTGTTTACCATCCTCACAGATAGACATCACAACCGTCTTGTGGTGGCAGACAGCTTTGCTCCTTGATGTCAAGCTGAGCGTAGGTTGTGCATGCACTGTAAATTTATTTGCGTGTTAGTTTGACATGAAGTGCTTTCTTTTTAGGCTTATCCAGAATCAAATTACAGCCAAAGGGGTGAAGTACCTCAGCGAAGCTCTCAAGGAGAACACAGCCATTAAAGAAGTCTGGTAAAGATCCCCTCCTCAAAGGCTCACTTTGTAAACTTCCTTTCCCTTTAAAACACTTTTGGCATTACTACTTTCCAGCCTAAAAAATTCAGAGCAAGTTTATGTGAGGCAGGGGTTGTAGTTCCAGCTGTGGGTTTCAAAAAGGTAAAAAGCCTCTGTCACTGAAACACTTCGCTGTGTGTTATGAATGTCAAGCAGTTTTGTTAGTTCACATCTGTCTGTACCACTGACCCGCAGAACATGTATGTTTGCAGAATTGGGGCCTAAATTTATAGACCGAGTTTTGCTTGTCCTGATTTATTTTTAAACTTTTGAACATGCTCGTGTTTTTCAGGAGCTAAATCCCAACAAGCAGGAGGTGGTTACATTTAATTAGCATTACTAATTTGGTTCATAGACTTTGTGCTTGGGTTTTCTTTGGGCGGTGCTCCAAACACACTGAAAGTGCTAAGCTGCAAGAAGATTAACTTTTTGTAAGATTTGCTTGGTTTAGATTAGGTAGGCATCACATAGTCACACATGTGCATTGTAAGGAACAAAGCCAAATACCACATTCACTTCCTTACCTCAGGGAGCTCAGGAGTCAATAGAACTGTGCTGGTTTTAGCACCGCTGCTTTATTATTGAACATTAAATTTATTTTTAAATATATATATATTTGTTTTAGTGAAAGGACACTGAATTCTTGCTTAGAAAGACAATGACTCACTATCTGACTAGTGGGTTCCCTGGAGATGTGGAAGATATGCTTTTTTTCAAAGGCCACTGTCAGCTTTTGTCTAGAGAAGAGGCATCAGTTCTCACTCGAGTCATTCTGAATCTTCAGACTGAAATCTGTCTTTTGATTCTTGCCTGAATTTTCAGAGGTGTTCATTAACCCCAATAATTTCATAAGTCTAAATGTTTTAATAGATTTCAGCATTTCTGAAAGATGCACTTACCAGGCTGCTCATATCAGTGTAGATTAACTTTATGTAGCCAGACTTGAAAATTTGCCGTTTGTCAGCTATGTGCTGCTTGCTGAAATGCAAACAGCTGGGTATCCAACACCAATTTTAGTTCAGTGAGGTTTAGATGTTAGTTCAGTTATTATTTCTGAAGAAGTAGCCTTGTTCCTTGTATGTGCAGTGGGAACAGCAGTGCTGTAGCCTGCCTGTCTGAGGCCAGTTCCAACTGAGTGCCTTTGGGAAGCATGCAGCTCACACGGCATTGCAAAGCTGTGATCTGTGCTCCAAAACCTTGGAAAAACAGAAGATGGGCAACAGTCACTACCTTACTTTCACATCTCTTTTATTTTTCCCCTCCAGTTTGAACGGGAACCTGATAAGCCAAGAAGAGGCCAAAGCTTTTGAAAATGAAGAACGGATCATTTGCTTTTGAATGAAGACTTTACCATTTTGAGAAGCTTCGTGTTACAAAGGTTACTCCTACACTTGGACTGCAGAGTTTATAAAGGCATAAATCTGCAGTGCTCATGGCAGCCATCATGCATCTCTCTCCTGCCTTTTTATGAACATGCTGTGCTCCCTCAGCTCCGTCCCTTACTCTGCCTGTTATTCTTAATCCTTTTGGTGAGTGGGAAGTTGCCTGGGTAAATAATTAATGTTTGTATGGGGCTTTGAAGATGAAATGTGCAAAGTGTTAACAGACCAAATCCACTGGCATTTTGATAACTGAGTTTAGATTTATTCTGTATGCTGATGTAAATAATGTCTAACTTATTTATATACATAAATATACACATACACATATATATATGCAAGAAAGAAAGGGTGCAAGATGCACAAACTCCACAAGCTCACAGTATTATCTGCCACATAACTGAAAATGAACATACGTAGCTTTACTGGAAACATAATCCATCTATAACAGTTGCATGGTACCAGTGTTTTCAACATGAACACCTTTCTCCTGCCTAGAAATTAGGCCCTTATTTCTCCACTGACTATAGGCAGCGTTGTAGACACTGAGTGGTTTTTTGGTTTGGTTTTTGGGGGGGGGTTTTTTTGAGAAATGGATACATCAGGCTCAGTTTACTTTCAATAATCTTTTTTTCCATATTGAAGCCAATATATTTTATTTTATACAACCAGAAGTCCTTACTGCCATCACTGTAAAAGCATAAAATTGGCAGTAAAGCACTTTGGCTTAAAATTTCCCGAGGGCTGCATAGAAAGTGCTACCTCCTGTTTTCACAGTGTTTGTTTGGAGGGGGGGGTGAGGGGGGGTGTGTGTCTGGAGATAAATGTGAAATATTAATTAGCAGGCTGTTCATTGCCTTGGCTCTTGGCCTAGACACCATGCTGGTGGCAATACACCAATATTAAGTTGCCTAGCTTCAGTGGGGAGAAATGACGATTGAAAATAATTCCGTCAAGTAGAAATCCCTTCTCCCAGCAACATGCAAGCACAGAGAAGGATTGAGATTTGCTTGGAAAGCTTTTATTTGCATGAATTAGTGGAAAGAGCAAGGAAAGGGGCAGGTAGCAATTACAAGAACCAGCAAGAAAACATTAGGCCCCCCCCAAAATAATCAGTGTTTAGGGAGTGCAACTTTAGATACCCTTAAAAGAAACCAGTTTGCAAAGAGTGGGGTATTAGATTTTTTGTGTGTGTGTGTGCAAATTATGCATGCTTTGTAAAGGTAAACTCAAATTCTACCCCACAGTGTGTACAAGGAACCTAAAATGGAAAAGCATGATCCATTTTTCCTTCCTTCTCCCCTGTTACTACTCCCCAAAAACTTTGAGAAACAATTCTCCAGTTGCTGACTAACCCACAAAACCGTGGTAGGCTGGAAGAAGAATCTTCAGTTAAAATGCCAAACCAACGAACCCTCACCTTCCCATTTCCCAGATCTGCCCCATAAAGTAAAACATGAAAAAAGGCTTGCTTTGTAGGTCAGAGTTTCTCCATTTCCTATGTGGTAGCAGACCTTTCCCAGTCCCCAATGCTGTCTACTCCGTTCAGGTCCCTAACACAGTTTAAAATACTCATAAAGCTTTTCACAGAACCCACAGTTTAAAAAAAAAAAAAAAGAAAAACAACTTTGTGTTCATTATTTGTCAGTGGCTTTTCCTCCCTGTCTATAGTATCAGCACTGATTTTTCACAGGGAGGCAGATGAGGCTTTTAGCCCATGCCAGAGGAAAGTCAGCTAACTTGAATGATTTCTGCACCTGAGCCATTTGTTTGCTGAAGCAAAAGGGCAGTTACAGATGAGCTGGATTTCAGTTGCAAAAACATCTGCCAAAGCAAGGCCTTTAAAGTCTTCTCAGCGACTTTAACAAATCAGACGCCCATGCACCTTGTCAAAATGTTGTTCTGTTTTGCCAGCCTGCCCTTATGGAGGGGAGGAGACGCTGGTGCAGGAAGGGCCTTCACCAGAGGTGTTTTTTGCCTGTGTTGGAGGGAAGTGTGCTCCCAGTTTGCTCTAATCACTGAATTACTTGCTCATTTACCAGGTAGAAAATACAGTTAAAAACTTCAGCTCCTGTCCTCATTTCACTGACAGACTAAAGCAGTACAAAGTGTCCCTGACAGCTCCCTCCAAGCTTTCCAATGCAGACACTTCTGCCCCTTTTTTGGTTTAGAGCAGCCTTTGGAGCTATTTGTAGCGTGACAACCACCTCAACGCTGTTGCAAATCCTGTTACATGCCCGGCTGTTACAAGCCAGGCATCCAGGGCAGTGTTTTCAGGGACAGGAGCATCTATGGGGCTGCAGCAGCTAAACACGGCCTCAGAGTAAGTGGTGGCAGGATCAAGCCCAGCTCCACGTAGGACAGACTTTGGCACCAGTTACGGTGCTCGTGACTGTGCCAGTCATAGCCACACATTTCAGAGGTGATTTTTGGGCTGCGAGCACTCATTTGGGCTGGGTTGAAGGTCTGAGCACAGCTCAGTCCAGCTTTGACAAAATTGAGGGGTTTCACAGCGTCCTGCTCCCAACTCACCCAGGGCAGAGGGCTGCTTCAGGCAGCACGTCACGGCTTCGGGAATCGTGCTGGGGAAACTGGTTGCTGCTCTGGGAGCAGCTGGAGTTTCCTTGTTTATTGGCACAGCGTTTCAGGCTGCAGTTCTTTCTTCGTAGTGTTACTGGGCTATTTGTAGAGCGCGTCAGAGCAACACATTTGCAGCTTGCAGCGAGAGCCTTGTTTACTCGAATTCAGACTCAACTGTAACTTTTTTAAGACTTGTTTGTAATTTGCTGAGACATTCTCTGTACGCAGCGTTGTGTTTTTTCCACTTGTCTACTGTGATAATAAACAGCTTTTTAAAGAACTTGAACAGGCTGCCTGCAAGTGCTTTGGCTTTGCTGAAGCCCTGTCAAGCAGACGCTTGGCTAGATCGAGACAGGACCATGACAGCCCAACTAATTCTGGCTGCAGACAAGAGAGAGGAGCTGCCACAGCTGGAGAAGGGTGCTCACAGCTGCCACTGTCCATGAGGGACCTTTCTGGCAGCGGGTGCCAACCCATTTAGGGGAGCGAGAGAAACCACGACACAAACACTGCTGCTGTGCCGTGCCCCTGTAGTGCTCCTGCCACACTGACTGCAAGAGCTGTCTGCGTTTCCACCCACTGCGGGGGGCGAACTCTTGCTGGCTTGAGGTGCAACACTTGCGCTTGGCTGGTGCAAGCTGGATGCGCTTACTGGTGGTGCCAGACAATACAGTGGCCCTCAAGAGAGCCCTGCCGCAACGCAGTGCTGTCCCACTCTGGGCACACACCGCCAGGTCTTTGGGAAAGGATGCTCTTCTGAGCCTGGTTTAGTGCTGCTAACTGGGCATCAGACCTGCATCTCCAGCTGTCAGACCCCAGTTCAAGACTCGCAGGGTGGTGCAAGGCCAGGCGGCCTTTGCTCTTCAACCACGGCCAGTGCAGGATCCCAATCACTCCGTCCCATGCCATAGGAACAGCACTGAAGCTGAAAGGCAGCGAGAGACCCCCATGCCTGCTTCCTTGTAGTTTCACTCCATTCCCTTACCTTGGTTTGGCAGAGGAAAACAGGAGCTGATGGCAAAACTGTATAAATGGCTGCACTCAGGAGCAAAGGTGTCAGAGCAGGGCCAAAGGCAGCGAGGGACAGGTGCACCATGAGGAAGGAGAGGTCACTGCAGGAGCCGCTGTGTTTTCAACTGACGGAACAAATAATCTTAGCAGCAAAAAGCTGCAGCCCTGCACCAAGGACCTGACTGTTGCATTAGTAGGTAGAAACAAAATAGCAGGATTGTGGTAGATGAAAATGGAGGCCAGGTTGGGAGCTGCCTGCTCAGGGACTCTGAATTTACTCACAGGAGGTGGTTTCTGTTCGCTTGCTGGGGACTCTTGGCTGCCCTGTGGGATGGGTGAGGCTTCTAAAAACATGACCTAGTGATAGCAGCGAGTCCTTTCTCACTTCCCCTGGTGGGGACAAACACTGAGAGGCTGCAGGGAGGGCCACAGGTGCTGGGGAGTCCCCTCTTTTATCCTGGGGAATTCATGTTCGAATCCTCCGTGAATCTCAACGGGGCCGAGGTCAGCCGCTGTTCATTCTCTATTCCCAGAGGTAAACCAGAGGTGAGGGCATGAGCTGCAAAGTTTTGAAATAACTTGCCTCAGGTACGCAGCAGGGCTTGAAAGGAGGGATAATGTTTCAGAGAAAACAGTAGCTTCAGCTTCAGGAGCATCAAGGCATGAGAGGTCACAGCAGGCAGGTTAGGGAATAAAAACCGGTCTTGTAGTCGGCCAGGGGCAAAAACTACAGCCATCGCTTTATAAGCAGCGGATGTCCCGTGCCCTTGTAGGTCCACACTGATGGGGAGTCCCTGGGTGACTGCACCGGAAAGCAGCAGATTTCTGGCAGGGCTGATGCCACCTCACCCCCCCTCCCCGAGCTCAGCGCCTTCGGGGTCAAGCGATGCGTTAAGGTGGCAATACATAAATCCTTGTCATGCACTTGGCCCGCAGCCACTGCTGGCACCAGGGCTGCTGAACAGGGGGGCTTCCCAACAGCCCCAGGAGGCCAGAACCTTCTAGAGAAATGCAGAAATGGAAGATACAGAGATGGGCAACAGGTACAGGAGAGGAGGAACCAAATATTTCCCTTGCTCTGGCTGTCCTGCTGGTAACTGCCACCACGTTTTGTCTGCCCAGCAGAGCTGCTAAGGCAAGGCCAGGGGTCCAAACCCCGGCCCCACATATGGAACAGTTCAGGGTGGTTCACAGGGGAGCAGCTCTGTCACTTCACCGGATGCAATCTTCCTGCTTTGGGGGCTCCTCTCATTCCCTCATTCCCCCACCCCAGAGCCGCCGGCTTTCACAGCCCCAGCCACCGTGACCCTGCTCGGAGGGTGGCAGCCCCACATGCTGGCGGCTGCTACTGCCCCTCTGGAGGAGTGCTGCTTTGGAGGCGTCAGCAACACGGGGTGGTACACCCTTAACGGGGGCACAACTAAATCATCATGCCCTGCTCACACACAGGCCCTTCTGCCAGCCCAGCAGGACTGATGAGGAAGGGACGGACACTTTTTCTCCAAGCTTAGCACCCTTGGCCAGCAACCATTTTGTGCAGCACAGGCGAGCCTGCATTTGAGCACCTTCGCTGAGAAAGGCACCGCGCTTCCCCCATCCCAGCCCCCCGTGCAGGCAGCCAGCCCACGAGGTGACCGCTGGTGGCACGGCCGAGGGGCCACTTCCACCGCTGCAGCGAGCGGCTGCGCCCAAGAGCAAACCAGCCCCAGAAGCATCCCCTTTGCTCCCGCGGAGAAGGGAGCCAGAGCACCAGCTATAGCAAACCCTTTACAAACAACTAAATTATGCCCAACTGCTCGCGCCTGGGGATTCACCCTATACACCAGAGCCAGCAACTTAATTAGCTGCTAAAGCCTCAGGAGCCAGGAGACTTTGACCTCACGGGCTGGAGCAAACGAAGCTGTCAAGTTTTCATGCTCCCATTACCTGCCAGACTCTTTAATCCTGAGTTTAGCAGATGTTAATCCTGGCCTGGGTGACTTGTGAAGAGGAAAGCTGCTCCCTTTAGAAGTCACCTGGGTCCACTGAGGCAGAGAGCGGGTGAGGTGACCCCACCGTGGCACAGGGGGGACAGCCCCATGGTGGTCGTTCTCCACAGTGACAAAGCCTGCCCAGGCTCGGCCAGAGGCTTTAGTCTTCCTTCTGCTTGAAGCCGGCTTAAAGAAGTAACTAGGAGGGGAAGGGGGTGAAAAAAAAGTCTTTGTTAAAATTTAACGCATGTTCAAACAAAGAAATCTGTAACCAGGGTGAAAACGAAAAGCAGGGCAGGAGCTCGACACAAAACATGACTCAAAAGATAATGGGCCAAATCCGGAGAGGCACCAAGCACCTGCAGTTTCCACCAAGCTCAGCTGAGGACTCATCCCCGTGCTTTTAATATCTGCCTCCTCTACGCTCTTGCCTTTACGAGGAGTGAGTCATCTTGTATCAACTGAGGATGGGCTTTATACAATTATTTATTTATGTCAAACCCTCCTCCCTGCCCCCACGCGTCCCTGATCTCATTCCCCTCAGAAAACAGACGCTTTATTAAAGGAGGGCTGGAAAACTCCATCTCACTTGGCTTTTGCTAAGGCTCCTTGTTGTCCAGTGGCCGGCTGGCGAGGAGACAGCAGGCACGAGCTGCGCAGCACCTCGCAAGCAGTGTCCTCTATGGCCTTGTTTGGCTTTTTGGACATGGGCACCCCTCTCCCTGCAGGGTGGGATGGAGCTGGGCACCTCCTCAGCTAAACAAATACGCTGGGTGACATTCACAGAGACCAGCAGGCTCCAGCCTGAGCCACCCAGGCACGGACATTGCTCAGGTCTTGTAGCCTCGGAAGGAGAACGAGACCTTCCAGCACAGGGCACTCAAAAGCCAGAGGAGAAAACGCCCCTGTTTAGCTCCAGCTGCTGCAGGGGACTCTCCCCTCCCTTCCTGCTCTTTGCCGCAGGCTGATGTTTCGCTCCCCTTCCTGCTAAAAGCAATGCTGCATCCAGAAGCCGACAGAGATCACTGGCTGTACCAAGCAACAGCGTGCGGTAGCAGGGCCAGACGTGCACACACATGCAACATCACCATCTCACACTGACAGCCCCTGGGAATGGCCTGGGGCCGGCGCTGCCGCCTGATTCACCCCTCAGGGCAAGCAACGCGGTGCAGAGGTGGCATGTCCCATGTCCCAGCCATAGGCAGGGGGGCAGGACATAATACCAACAGATGCCACTAATTTAAATTCCACACATGAAATCCTGTACCTACTGAACTGGAATGATTTCCAGCAGATTTTTCTGATGCGAAGCCAAATGCAGCTCTAACTAGTTATCAATTGCTCCCATAATACGGCTCGAGACCAAGGAGAAAAATAAGAGGAATTACTGGCAGTGAAGGAATTCAGGCTTCCCAGAAGGTGATCACAGGGGAAGAAAAAAAAGTTACAATAGCACGAGATATGAACACATTCCTTAGTAATTACATCCAACTGTCTCTTGGTGCAGACTTGAATAATTAATGCATTAAAACTCTCTTCTCCCACAGAGAGAACTGCAAAGGTCGTAACTGTCGCCATGCTTTAACAACGGGTTCAGCCACCCCTGGCCACACCAGAAGGCTTCTCTCAAAAGTGGAGCAAGCAAGGACGGACACCCAGCCTTGGAGAAACCTATGCTATAAACCCTTGCATGACATTCCACCAAGCAGCTATTACCAGCCTGCTGATAGCACCCCCCAGCTGGGAGCAGCACCCTGTTGGGTTGAGATGCAACACACCAAGATAAGAGGAGGCATTTCCTCCTGGAGAGCGAACTCCTTTCATTTTCCCCACCCATGCTGCACACAACCTTGGTGAAACGCACTTTGGGTTTGCTCAGAGCACCCGCAGCTCCACCCCCAGCTAGTGCAAGGGAAGGGGTGTACAATCACCCTCTCCCCCCAGCAGCTTTACACCATACATCATCCAAAACCTGCGTGTCCTCAGTAGCACGTGGCTCATCTGTGCCCCCCTCCTCATCTCACTTACTTTTAGCACAAGGGCTGCACCTCCTGAGCTGCTGCCAGGGCAGGCAGGAAGATGTGGAGTAGTAACACAGCCAGCTGGGTCTGTCATGCCCACAGCTACCTGCTGCAGGCAGCACTGGAGGTGACCTGATGTATTCATTAGCTGCAGCCACTGCCTCAGGAGGAGGTTTCCAGGCAGTCAGCGGCACAGTGCTCAGCCCTTGCCAGGGAGCTCAACTGGAGACCAATTTAATGCCTTCCATGGCTCTGGGCAGAAATTCCCTCCTCCAACAACGCGTCTCTGCAGAAGCCTGGTGTAGTAGCCTCCCCCCGGCTGTTGAGGGATGGAGGGGAGAGTGTTGGTGACCGTTGGAGACAAGGAAATCCACGCACTGCCCAGCCTTGGGTAGGCTGGCAGGGAGCCATGTAACTAAACTGTAAGTGTTTTCAGAGGAAGCTAGAGTGGTATTTGGGTAGAGGATACTGAAGGAACAAGCAATGTATTAAGCTAGCCTGATGCTTCGATGGAGCTTCTCAGTCCCTAGGTGATGCAAAAGGGCTGTTCATCACCCCCTTCCCCTCCTTTTTTCTTTTTAAACCACCCACGAGTTTCCCACCACCAGACCTGGCAGCTCTAATTTATGCTAACCTTGAAGGCCATCATGTCTGCTGAGGATCACCAGAGGACACATCAACCAGAGACATCTCACCTCCAGCCGCCCTGGCAAAACAGCAGCTACATCAGCTCTGCTCTGCCAAGACCATCCTTGGCCACCTGGACAAAAGCCTGTCAACATAGCCGCTTTGCAGGATACGCGAAGAGGGAAAGGGGCTCTGAGAGGGGCCAGAGGCTGGCCCAGAGCGTCTGCACTCCTACTTGCAGAGAACTGCAGACAGGTGAGATACCAAGTTGCTTTTCTAGCTGTTACCGTACACCACGCATTTCGCTTCATTCCTCTGCTTCAGCTTGGTCTGCAGCACAGACATACAGAAGATCGGCCCCACAGCAATGCCTCTTTTACTAATATTAAAAAAAAAAAATCACCTGGAAATGTGAAGAAAATTGTGCTTCAAAAGATTTATTACATATATTTGTACATATTTTACATGAATGGAATGTTAAACATACAAGCTAAAAATCAATAAAAAAATATTTTCATTCATGATTATGTACTGGCAGACCACTGAAAAGAGTACCTTAGAACAACTTAAGTCAACTTGCAATCACACTGCTCAATTAAAAAAAAAATACAAACATGTTTTACATTAGACATTGCAAATTACATTCCGATTTCTGCTCCGGGTAATGAAGGAAGACATCTTGTCCATTACCACTGCATGTACGGGTGGCATTTCAGAAGCTAGCACGGAGTTCCCTCTAACTTGTGGGCAGGGTTAGCTCTGTGGGAAGAGGCATATAAAAAAGGGGAATATACACTCTGCTCCCTACCAGCAGGTACCTGCCGAAGGGTAGGGAGAGCCAGAAGGAGATGCGCAATCAAGTGGTAAGGTTAATGCTGGATCACCACTCGTCCAGTGTGATGCTGCAGCTTTTAAAATTAAATAGTTCATTAGAACATCCCCTCTACAGCTAAGCCACCTCCCTTCTTCCTTGAAAGTTACAGTACTTTGGCAATATCAGCCAGGAGAGAATTCCTGACTGTATGATAATGAATACTTCAGCTTCATCTTAATATATACAGGAAGAGCACAGAATCACACTTTGATGTCTCTTCCTGCTAGCATTTCACACCTTGAGAGCTTGCGACCAGTCATGTTGAGAAGTGTTTACTATTAAATATAACAAATTAGCAATGAAAAGGACAGATTTGAGGGAAAACAAGAGGAACAGCATTCAGCAACAGATTACGTTCTTGCAACGTCGGGTTACTTACACTTGAAACTCTGCCAGAATCAAGCAAATCCTACTTATCATTGCAAAATCTTTGCCAAAGCACACCCAAGGGCAAAAGTCTCTCAAACAAACATACATAGATTAAAAGCTGCCAGAAAGATCAGCTAGCGGGCTTGCTGCCTTCTACTTCTTGTACACTGGCAACTTATTAGATCAAAAGACAACCAAGTCCAACCTTTTTCAGGTGCAGGATATTCCTACGATGGTTTACCTGAGCAAGTTTTCAGCAACTAGTAATGCCCCACAGTGAGGTCATTTTACAGTTTATCCCATCATCAGCTCTGACATACTTAACTGAGAAGTGACTTGACAGAGCACGATGCAGCGGCTTGGGAAGCCAGCCGAACTGTGTGGTAAGATAACCAAATGCAACTTGAGACAACTTGAGAGTAAGGACTTCCCCCCTCACCCCCGCCCCCAACAGGCTAAACCATCTTCAACCTGATTTTAGAAGCAGGTTAATTTACATGGAGAAACATCATATGTTTTACATTCAGGAAAAATCCTGGACATAGTTCTGTCGTGAATTTCTCATGCAGAGTTATTTTGAACAACAAGAAGTTAAGTGGTACGAGCTGATGACACTGCTGCAGGAAAAAACATGTTTGGCTGGGTTGTAGCAAAACCCCTAACAAGCCTCCCTCTTCCAGCTACAACCTCTTACATTACTTTTGCTGACGCCAATGGAAAGCCTGTCCAAAGATTGAGGGGATACGGCCTAAAATGTATCATGTCTTCAACTAGGAAGAGAAGAAATTGATACTAAAATGACTTTTAAGCTTGGGAGGGTGGAAAGTGAATCATAAAACATAGCACTCATCAAAAAATGAGATAATCCTCCACTGGCAAAGGTGGGCTGGAAGAGCCCATAGTAGCACTTCTGTGTTCCCAGGTATACGGTAGTCTCTCGACAGGGAACTCCCAACTGTACTACAAAATGAGTAGGTACAAAACAGCAATACCAAATTTGCGCACAAATATTCTCTTTCAAGGTGGGAAAGCAGCTAAAATTCACAGAAACTCAGAGAGATCATGGCCTATATCAAAACCAACTTATGCTTTGTTGCTGTTTACGTACAGATAGCAGTTACATTCAAGTGCCACATTCCCTGCTTTTGGTGGAACACAGAAGAAATGGAGCGAGTTTCTGAAGCCCTCACATGGAAAAGGCGGCATACTAAAAGCGTCCATAGGCACATCTTATGTATTAGACATTATCCAACCAGAAACAACGAAGATCCACAGTTCTAAATAAAAGTGATCTTTCCCACATTTGCTGAGATTTTAGTCTTCTGGGAATCAGTTTTACCAGCTCTCCAGCCTTTCAGCAAAGACTTAATTAAAAAGCCAGTGCTCCTAGCATTAAGAACTAGGATAAATGTATAAATCTTAAGATTAGGTCATAAAACCCCCTTTACATCATAAAGGTGGGGAACAGGGGGGGGGAAAAAAGGTCACAAGTATCCACCCACATCTTTGTACATCACCTACACATTGTCCATTTCAAAATACTGCAGTACACTTACCCTTGAATATGAAAGTTAAATTGATTACAAATAAGACCATCTGTTTTATTCTTCCCAAAAATAAAATACCACAAATTTGCACGGTGCTTCGTATTTTTGCTTTTACGTCCCACTGAACTCATCATTGAATGTACACTGTGAAAGAAAATCAGCTACCTCCTCCAAAAGGAAAGTGTTATTATAGATACACTGCTTTGTAAGAGACAGGACAATGGGTGCCCTGTGCTGACAGTAGCATGGCTGTCTTGGTATTGTATGGAGTAGGGTTATATACAATCCGACTCATAGCCACCTCCACTATGAACTTCAGAACACAAGTTGCTACTCAAGATACATGGGTATGTTACAAGTTCAGAAAAAAATCTCACATTTCAGTACAGTGTTGAGTCTACTCTTCCCCTTCTGGCAAGCAGCATGTTTATGGCAGACCTGAGTATGGGAATTATTTCACACCCTTACATACTTAGGGAAGATATAGGCCAGACAGAAAATACTCTGAAACAGCACAGAATTGGCAATCTCAATATATTTACAGGCAAAGAAGCATATCGCACCGTAATTTAAGTTATTGCTTCTTGTGGACAAGTGTGGTATTCCTTGATCAAGACACAGGACTTGTTTGGTGTTTATTTTCCCCTTCTGAAGCACAATAATTCAGGACCACTGTGAGGATGTTTTTAAAATGGAGGTGTTCCCTATGACTAGAGCTACGTCTACAGCATGGTCATCACCAACTGACCAGCACAGCTGGTGATAGAAAGCTTACATAAGTGAATTTCCACAGGTGTTTTCAAACCCAAGAGTCACTCTTATGCTTCCAGGGTCATTCTAGGCTTGGTCTGTATTACAGGTTTTGATACAAGAAAACCTCCCATAGCCTTTCAGAAGAGATTTATGGATACCAAGAATGCCAAACTAGGATCTAAGGCTGACCTCGTATCAGTTCCTCAAATAATCCAAGGTATTGCTGCTCTACTGTGCTGAGGGAAGCAGCAGACTCTTGCCTGCAAAACCACGCATCAGCACGATTGCTAGTGGCATGCTTTTCAAACACTGGTCCTAAACGTAGGACAGCAGTGGTAACTGCTGGGTCTTTAAACCAGCTACTTGCATCTGAATACAGAAAATTAAGGTTTTTGAAAAAACAGTAAATGAACTGGAAATATGAACTACCAAAACTGAGCTTAAGTTGTAAACAGATTTATAATATTTACCTACTTAATCCCCAAGCCAGACTATCTATGACCTCGGAGCACAGGACACGAAAACACTTACCTACCCCCTTTACATTATTACAGGTGAGTTTCTGTAGGCATGAAGCCAACAGTAAACATTAAATCAATGCAAATGCAAAAGCTTTACTTTCAGGAGATAGCAGGAATTTAAAACATTTGAAAAGTGGGCCTGCAGGCAACACCACTATTTGAGTATTACAGGTGCTGTAATTCTTCATCCCCTCCCTCCCCCCCATGATAATACAAGGCAACACAAATATTCTCGGCTAAAGAGGAATCTGTACAGGGAACAACTGTACATCTGATGTGACTACAGAATTGAAAGTGTGACAAAATGGTTCTGCTCCCACTGAAAAAGAAAATACAACGGGGCCCCGTAGTTAGAGGTTCAGCTGAAACCAGTGATGCAAGCCCAAAAAATGTAGAAACTGCACCAGCGATTATCTAGCTTGGACTCCTTTAGATTTGCAGCATAACAAAGGCATTTTACAGAGCAACATTCAGGAGAAAACATTATCCAGGCAAGAACTGCTCTGCAAGCAAGATAGGAGAGTTTATTAACATGCACTGCACTTGTTCTCCAGATAGCAGCAGTTGCTCCTGTTCTTTGCCCTTTTTGATATGAATCACAGTAGCAACAGAGAAAAATACGTACTTAAACAAAAAAAGAAAAGCAGAATTATGTATGTACACGAAAAATGTCTGAAGTATTGTGCCATTTATTTTAACTATTGAAACCCACTAAAAATGTTGTCGCTAATAAATATTCATAAACTCTTCCCTGTACTATGAAATTCAGAAACTACTACGATTAATTCTTGATATAAAAAGTATGCTTCTAAGCCCTGATATCTGTTCCAGTTTATTATTATTTTTTTCCTTGTCTTTTTTTAACTGTGATACTTTATGGGAACTAATACTTATCCACAGTTTTACTTGCTGTACCCCTGCAGAGACATCCTGTGTTTCATGAAGCCCTGGTTATACCAATATAATACAGTAAAATAATAATAAATTAAACAAATGCAGGTGCATTTTTAAAAAAAAAAAACAAACCACGCTGTCAAATGCTGGTCTCCACATGAAGAGACCAAGGATTTAGATGCAAAGTACTACAGATCCTGCCATGAAAAAAAACCACCCCCATTCAAACAAGGAAACAAAAAACTTGTGCACAAGTGTTTTAAAAATTAAACTCAAATCCCACCTCGATGTTATCTCACCCATGCCTGTAAGAAACCCTCTTGCTGTGCCCACATTTGCACTTATTCTTTTACACCTCAGGAGGCAGCCTGGAGATGACAGTAGTACAATAAAATAATTACCTGAAACATTTTTAAAAAAATACCCGTTAAACAAATTACCTTAACTGGCAGCACTTAAAATTGGTAATTCTTTTTTTTCCTATTTAAAAAAAAGTTGCATAGCTGTAAGATTTTGCTTTGCTGCATTTTTTTTGTTGTTTTTACTCACAAGCAGTAAAAGAGAAGTTTTAGTTACTTAAATAGCAATACAATGTGCAGATTTCAACAATCCCTATAGCTTGGATCAATATAAATTAGTTACCTGTCTTGGTTTTACTCTTTGGACTGCATTGTGACAAACGTTTAGTTACAAAATTTTGAAATATAGTATTCCTATGCAGAGAAGTTTATGTTTTCTGTTCTTGGAAAAAAAGTGAAGAACGTAAAACAGGGTGTGAATTCAGTAAATTAAGGTCACGCTGTTAGATTATATTTAGTTTGCCATTTACTCTTCTTCAGCCAACAAGAAGGTGAAAACGTTCCCACTCAAACCCGGGGCCATCCTCCTGCAAGGGTCTCGGATAGCACATATCGAACATCTCTGCTTCCACTTGAGGCAGTAGGAAACACGTCCAATAACTTGCTTCTTCACAGAACCAGAAGTTAGGCTGAAATTAGGAACTTTGGCCTTCGATACAAAATAGTGTCAATAATGTCTGTGGGGAGTCGATTGTTACAGAATGTGCAGCATTTTCAAAATCCCTGTGTGTCCTTTGCATGAGTGTTTGGTATACTGAGCACTACTGGCAAGTAACTGGTGTCTGCAATGCTTTTTCCATGTCACTGTCCATCTTTGCCTTTTTCAGCCACAAAGAACTGTAAGTCTCAAGCCAGACAGTTCAGCAAGGGAACCTCACATCTCCTATGTTTTCTGATCAGTGGAAGCAGCTGTTGAAAAAGCAGAAGACAAAAGTACCATCATTTCAGCTATTTCAGTGTATAACACACTCAGACAGCATGAGCACAACCACCGTGTTTTCCTTCCTCTTTTCCCTAAGCCCCAATTATCACCATCTCTGCTGTGGGGAAAAAAAAGCAAATAGGGTTTAACATGAGGTTAGACACGCATGAGCATGACCAGACACAAATGTGTTCATAAACAGCATGTGAGCTTCTTCCACAATTCAGTTGTTGGGGGCAATACAGGAAACGTGTTTGTTTATTAATTTCAGCTAACACTGCCCTGAGGTTAAAACAATTATCCCTGTAGGATGATACCTTCCTTCAGATTTTGTCTGCTACCCCTGCAACAACCATAGCACTGCAATGTGACCTGCAACACAGAGTCATGAAGCAAGATGAAGCAAATGAACAAATAAATGTCAATGATGAAGTCTTCAGATTATTATTTTTTTTTAATTTTGATCAGAACAACAAAACCAAACCCTCAGCTACCAGCCAGAATTTCAGATATCTCCATTTCTCTAAGAATTGTGATGATTGTTGGTGTGTTTTGCAATGCCTAGGGGCAGTAGTTTAATGCAAGATTAAGTTTTCAAACTAGTCAACTAAAAGAATAAACCTATCCTTTAAACCTTTGACACTGATTGCAGATCTGAAATCATTAACACAAAACATAAGTTGGAAAAATGTGAACCTCTGTGAGATGGGATGGATAGAAACATGTTAACATTTTTTATTTATATGTTTTAAACATTCTGGAATGCATTAACATGAAAGCGGTTTTGAAAATACCTAGTTTCAACTTTTTCATATGATTCCAAAAGCTTTCAGTCAGAAATAAATGCCAGTACTCATGGAACAATCCAAAATTACACAATTGTATTATTTTAATTTTGTTTCATTTCCATGGAAAAATGCTCTTTAGAAGTTAAAGCTTTATTGGCACTGACTTGCCACTTTCCAGTACTAAAACTGGAATACATCATTTCAGACCATGCCATATAAGGATGCAGAAACCTTTTACATATTGCAATATACGTCAATACTTACTGATTAATACTGCAGTTCTGAGACACAGTAGCAAATCCACAAATTAAAAAAATAGCATAAAGAGTTATTTCAGATAATCAAGATATTTACTGTTGAAATGTATGCATCTAAAAATAAATATTACCTAAAAACATGAATCTTGTCTTAATCTGATGGATGCTCAGGGCAAGATCTATTTACTTCAAACCATTCATCTATGCAGCTGTTGAATGCAAGACAAAAATTAAAACAATTGACATGAATATCTCAGTAACATTCAGCAGTAAGATATGAACATAAATTGGTTTCTCATAATTTCAATGACTAGTAGCATTTTATATTATACAGAGAAGTATATGTATATATACACATAATTGGAAAATTTAATAACCCCAAACCACAGTAATATTTGGATATTGAACACTGTTGAAAAACTAGATTTCCTAAGTGTTAAAATTTTCTAAGGAAACATTTTACAAGTTACTACCCAGGTTTTATACACAGGTTACTTCACTACTAACCCTATCAGCTTGCTTATATCATTCATTGACATTTTACTTATTGTAATTACAGACACTTGTGAAAACAAATATGAAACAGGTTTAAGAAGTGTACCCCCGGCTCCCCCCCCCGAGTCTATCAGCATTTGACAAAACTGAAGTACACACAACCTAAGCTCCCTAGCCATGATGTGCACTCCTTCCCCACATAGGTGATTTTGCCTTATTTTTCATGCAGGCTTTTCATGCAAGCATGAGAAGACTACAGTAGGGAAAACCGACTTCAAACACGTTGGTGGAGATGCAGAAAGATATTTTAAAAACATCTTTAGGGTTGCTGCTGTTGTTTCTTCATTGTTTTTTAAATATAAAAACCGACTAAGTTTTAGTGCTCCTTTAAGCACCCCTTAAAGGAGTTACCCAATAAATGCAACCTTCTAGAATTTTAGATGCATCCTGAGGAATACTTGCCCTTTATGATATATGCAAAGGCAAGGCAGCCGTGCTATAGTATCTCCTTGCTGCAGCTCTTCCAGGCATATTGCACACTCCCCAGTATCTTTACTCAGCACATCCTCTAAAGAAAGAACACAAAGTTAAACAGTTAAAAAGCAGTCTACTACAAGCAAAATATTCTTTATTCAGAACATCAAGGCCAGCTACAGAAGATACTTCTTGTCCTGCAGAAAGCCATGTCAAGGTGAGGATCAGTCACACTTAAACCAGCTGACTAAAGATTCCTGATGGGAGACGCTTTAACAGCTCAAATTAAAATACGGTTATGATTCAGTTTCTTGCCTAAACACAGCTGTAGCTCAAAATGAAGTCCTGCAGAAAGAAACCCATATGGAGAAGAGGAGTAGCCATAATCAACAGCCGGTACCCTTTGGAGTTTAAACTCTCTCAGCAGATCTATATCCCAGCACACAGGCTGCTCTGATCTGACCTCGGAAACCTGCACTCTGAACCACGCAGCCGCAGCAGACACACACCGTGCTGCCGACCCCAGGAGCTAAGCATTGGAGAAGTTGGGTTCTTCATATAGATGATACGTAATGCCTCCAGGGCTTTGAGGATTCAGGCTGGGTGGGTTTTTCCCAGCTGTACCTTCTTCCCCATGCTCAGTTTTCACTATGGAGGTTAAGTTCAAGCCTGAACAAAACATTTCTCCGGACACGACACTGCAGGTAATTAACTAGGTAAAGATCTTCTTAACTTCTAAACACTTAGCCTATCATTTGCTTTTTCTACTCTCCTACTCATCTCTCTTCTATACATCTGACTTTCTTTTCCCAGCCTTTCTGGTACCCATATTTCACACCTTCAACCTCCTCTTCTCTCCATGTCAGCATGTTCTACCACATCCCATCCACCTTTTCCTCAGTGTAAAGTATGCAACTGTTAGCAATAGGAGTGGGCGTTTTGCATCAGGGAAAGATCAGTGCTGTATATCTTCAATAAAGCAGAAGAAAGTAAGTTACTAGGAATGCACAAGAGTTGGCTTTCACACCGATGTTTCTGGGAAAATATATTATTTTTAATAAAAACCTTCTCTCTTGGACACTTCTCTTAGCCAGAATGTGGGATGCAGAATTCAGTCTTAGCACAAAGCAAAACAGGAGATCACGTAAGGCCCTGTTTGCCAGAAGCAGGTTAGAAGTCCCAGTTAGACGCGACCTCACACAGTGCACAGAACATTCCCAACAAGGGAACATGTAGCAACCAAGCTGGCAATCTCTGGCAGATCAGAAAGGTGCACAATTGGCAAAGTAAAGCCCACATGTTCAAATTTCTACAGTTTTATGGGAAAAGCTTCCCCTTCTTAACCAAAAGGAGCCTAAAGGGACTGTTTATGGAGAGTACCGTTCCCAGGCACCACTGGGAAACCACCAGCTCTACGCTATCCTCTCCAGTGGCTCCAATACTCATCACTATGGCATTCCAAACGCACAGAAAATGACAAGCAAACAACTAAAAAGCCATCATTGCAGCAAAAAGTGAAATTAGGTCTACCTTGTTTCCCTTAGAATCACAGCAAGCTCTCTTGCAGGTGCTTGGGTTTCTAAAACAGTACTCATTTCAGTCTCTGCTATATTCATTGGTTATGTTAAAAATGCTGTATAATGCCACGTGTGTGGCATCTTCATGAAGATATGTGAAGAATATCTAATATGAGGTGAACTGTTATAAAGAAAAATATTCAAAACAAATTAATAAACCATATACACCTACCACAATGAAGAAAAAAAATTTATTTTACATATGGCAATATTATTGGTAGGCATCATATTAAGAAATTGCTTCTGTTGCTCTATCAGAAGCTGTAAGCTTCAAAGAACATTACAGGTACCTAAGAGAGAAAGCAATTTAAAACAATACAAAAGATCTTAAGAGCTCTTACCTGTTATTACAAAATCCTGACACTAAGAACTTGCCCAGAAGAGGGTGCTAAGGATAGATATTTTAGTATCTGACACCAGGAGACAAAGACTCTCCAGACAGCATTGTCCTGCTACAGAGATATTAATCTTTGCCTGAGGCTCTCAGACACTACCCTCCTAGGCTGCCTCTTTACACAAGTACTTTGCTAAAAGTCCTATGAGCAGATCTACTCTCTTCCAACAGTTTGCAGGAAGAAGTGCCATTATAATTCAGGCATGTATTATATACACAGAGCATGCTTATTAAAAATTATTTTTTCCATGGAGTCTCTTTATCACATCAGCAGCTGGTACCCAAACCAAAATGACACTAAGATACCTCCAGTGAATTAATCCCCAGCCTCCCTCCTTCAACACTCGCAAGAGGGAAGCATTTAGTCAAGTTTTGATGACAAAAATTAAAAAGCTGTCCAATAAAAATACAATTTATAAAAGAAAACATTCCTGTGAACTGCTTTCACATCATTTTCTATTGTACATGTCTGGCTTATCGTGCGCTCCCCAGACTGTACAACGCTTGGGTCTGAACTCCCGCTGAGCGATTTAACAAGGTTCTGCACCTTTTGGCTAACATTAGGGCAAGATGCCAATTTAAACATTTGTATCTCCCACCAGCCCTGGCGTAAGCGTCTGAGACTCCTTTTCTTCCCTCCAGTACTCCTGTACTCTCCCCAAATGCCATTAGCCTCCCTCTTGCCAATAATGGCCCTACGGCACGAGTCCCAGGCAAAGAGCTTGCCGCCATCCCTGGTTTCAGCCTAGGCTTTCCCACCAGGATGAGCTGCCGGGCACGCATCAGGCTTTGCCTAGTCGTGCCAGAGGGAGCTGGTGTGAATGCTGACGATGGCTGGCATGGTCAGGGCCTCAGAAATGCAGTGGAGTTCTGCCACCCCTGCAGAAGAGATTTTGTTAACAGGTTTCAGTGCTCTTCTGAAATAACGAGGAGTCGGCATTCTCTACTTCCTGTGTTAACCTTACAAATCCTACCATTGCTCTTGTGCAAGAGAAATGCATAAGTTCTGAAGGAATTAGTACAAAATACCCAACTGCTATAAATGCCCACGTGCAACTTGGCACTGCATGTTAACAGACTCCAAACTGTGTAATTATGCTCATAATTGATTACACATGTAGAGTGATGACAGCAAAAGCAAATCCTTCAAGGACCTATGACACTTTGGGTCTGACTCCCTTTTGACCATTTTAGGTGATTCGGATCATCAATCCCAGATAAAGAAAAAGGAGTGAAAAACCTGTTAGACCTGGATCCGGTCAGAATTTCTTCTGTACTTGATTCATATAGCACTTTCCTGTACCAGCACTGGCTTATACCAGATGGCAGTCAGTTTAAGGGCCATTTAACACTGACTCTTAAACGTATCCGTTACAGAAAAATGTGTAAATCATTTCGCACAGAACCACTGCAGTCTGAACAATTTTTTTGTTTTCATATTTTCCTGCAGTGGAGTGATTCAGCAGATACATACTATTCTTTTTCTCTTAGAAAAAAAAAAAAAAAGAAAAAAAGAACAGTTTGAAATTTCATCAATGTTATGATTAAAACATTTGTATGAGTGTATTACCTAAATGGAAGTGGGAAGAGGAAATAAGCAGAGGCCACATTTTTCCATTTCGCCCACACGTGGGTACATACACAAACACTCACCACACCCCCACATCCATCTGCCTTGCACCAAATAGGAGGTAAACACTCCTCCACCTTCCCAGCTATCTGAACAAGTACTCACTAGCCAAAGACTGGTGTCAAAGATGAGATCTGGCAAAAGAGCAGAGTATTTCCCTCCTGTGTCTGCTCAAGTACTTCTTCCCCCTCTCCTCTCTCCCTGGTTAATAATACTGTTGTTTTAACTTCTGATTGTCAGCAGTTTTTCCTCCTAAAATTCTGCTTTTATCTTTACTAAAAAATAAATTCTACTCCACTCCTGCGTTTATAGCAAAATAGGTAGTACTGAATTAAAATACAATCATCCTGGCAATTTTGCACATACTTTACCAATTAAAAACTTTTTCTAGAACTTCTGAAAAATACATCCTACAACTATCAAAGCCACCAACTCAGCCATGGTTAAAATTATAAGCAATGCCTGAAACAGTCTGAAATTAAAAAGTCTGTCTTTAAACTGAGGACTGCAAAAGCACATGGAATACATATCTTATGGATTAAGTCATTAAAATCTGTGCTACTGCTTTTTGTTTTTCTTTTTAAAGCACAGATAGAAATAGCCCTAGGCTCAGGAAACCCCAAGTCACAAATCATGAAGATGGCAATAGTATTTGGGGAGATACCACCTTATAGTTGCAGTATTTTATTTCTCTCTAGGCATTCACTGCAAACAGAAAACCAAGTTAGAAAGACCTTTGATCTAATCCAGTATGACAATTTTCAAAATATCTGTATTTTTTCCTAAAACTTAAAAGCTTAAATGTCTGTGGAAGCTGCCACCACAGCTAGCTGAACAGTGAAGGACACCACAAAAGTGCACCCTTTCAGGAATCCTACTGAAACTTAATCAGAACATACCTTCTGAAGAGTGTCTTATCAGCACTAAAGTTGGTAGAACAAGAGCCATAAGAAGCTAAAAAGTATCGATGAAACGTCATTAAATAGTCCATATTACTATACATCTGTTACACATTCATCAATTTTTGTTGCTGATTACTAAAAACTCTCTCAGTTAAGTAGTAGAGACTGTCTTTGCTTGTTTTTAAACAGAGTACATCAAGCTCTAGACATCTAGAAGCCAACATATTTCTTCACACGTATAGCACAAATTCATCCACATTGCAGAATTTATTCTACGCTTTTACTGACCTTCTGGGACGATCCAAAGTTTTTCCTTACACTGTCACAAAAACAAGTAGACCAGAAGGACCTGCACGTTCCACAGGACTATGCAGTAGCCAGCAAGTATGTGCGTATGTGATTAACATACTCTTATTAAATTTTACTGACTTAATTTACTAAATCTTTCCAGCTTCTGCTGCACCTGTTTTTCTGCCTCTCCATTCCTTTTCAGCTATTTCCTACTATGCTTTCCTCCTCTTCACATCCATTTTCCCCAACATATCATTCTCTCTAGACCTACTTTTTCTACCACTCTTCCTACCCCCCATCATCTCATTTCATTTACTGTTGCAATGCAGGCATTGGAGAAAGGAGAAAGAGATTAACATTATTAGCCACTATGTGATACAAATAATATGGACAGCCTTGGGGTTAATATCCTTGGGAGAAGCAGCCACTGGAATGGAAGGAAAAGGGACCATTATGCAGGGTGTGCTTCTCTTATGTAGTTCAGTAACTGCCTTTGCAAGCAAAAGCTTTCTCTCCTAGTCCATCCTAAGCACTAGGAAAGCAAGCAGTTTCTTTGGCATTCTACCTGTTCTTCAGTATTCTGGCTGCCACAAGAAGAACATCCTTGATTCAGCATGCTCCAGCATGCTTGGATCATTGGATCACTCTTGGATGACCACGTCAGCCCTCCACTGCTGCTCAAAAATTGAGACAGAAAGACACTCTGAAGGAGAGCTGATTCTTTCATGCTCAGAGCCCTCGATAGCAGGAGAAAGATGATTCAGTCGTCACTGCAAAAGATACTTTATTGCCACTCAGAGCTTTCCAAGCTACAGGGTCTGTCAGCAGATTGAGCAAGGCAGAGCTAACACCATTAGCTTTGTTCACCAATGAAGACTGCACCTTCACAGCCAGAAATTAAACTTGCACTGCCCTCAGTGAGGAACATACCTTCTGAAGAAACAGTGGGTTCCTCACCAGAAACACTTCTTATTGCTCTAATACAAGCAACCTCCTGCAGAGCAGATGTAAAAGGGAAGATTTTTAACATCTAGTGTTTTCACTTGAACCACAGCTAAGTGGTTTTCAGGATTAATAACATCAGCAAGTTGAGCATGTAGAAATTCAGAATTCAGCTCTACTGAGTAACTTCAATCCAAAGTCCCTTTTATACTGCTGAAAAAACTAATACCCATATGCTAAACAAACATGCACATGTTGCAACTTTTCACATGCTTCTGACAGGCACAATAACCCCACAGACCATTGCACGACTTGCGTGGTAATACCTAGAACTTAACCAATCTAAAAACACCTTCCCCGCCACAATACACAAAAACATAAGCTCTCTAAAGCAAACTAACCAGCTACAAAGGTGACACTTCCTCAAATACTGACAAAGTGTTTGATGAATTTTGGGGGTTTTGTTTGGCATCTCACTCTTCACCCCTTGCAATGCAGCAGCCCGTTACAATTTCCTATTCAAAGTCTAAGTGTTATCCTTGTTTTCTGTTTCCCTCTCACCTTGCTCAGTGTTGGTCCAAGACTGAGATATCTATATACAGATACCCATCATGAAAGACTTCCTGCACAAACATTGCCTACAGTCTTTGGTGCCTCCCCCCCCTCAACACAAACATAAAGTGAAAGTCACACAAGAAAAATATTTGCAGAATAAGTTGCAATACTTGTATCACAACACTGTTCTGAGCTAGAGGGAGGTAGCTGCAGAAGTTTCATTGTTTCTCAGCTAACCCAACATTTGAAGAACTGGATTTAGATTTTTGTGGGACATTCTCAACTTTCAGAAGCTAATTCTGAGAAATAGCTAGATGCTTCCTGTTCAGACAGATAATGATCAGGTGTATGGTAGAGAAAAACCACTCACTTTTTGTTGAATAAAAACTGAAATAGTAGCGATATAAATATATTTTAGGGAGCAAGATGAGTATGAAAGTCTGTATAGTCCTAGCTACCTGGATACAATTCTAACTAGGTAAACTAAATAACATGGAGGGCAGAGGGATTTGTGCACTGAGGGAAACAGTTCTTTTGTAAAGAGGTCTGCTTCAGTGGCCACAAGGGAAATCTATCCGCACTTTAAGATACATGTTGTCAATACAAGCTACAGCTCTGCACAAAAAAAAAAAAAAAAAAAAAANACTTGCAAGTTTAAATAACACAGCTTTCACACAATGTCCAATTAAGACATTTTGCTCATAGACAAAGTCAAGTTTTCATCCCAGGACTCCCAGTGAAGAGCTAGGCTTTGAAAAAAAGGCCAAGTAGTCCAGAAAATAAAGCTCCTCACTTCCAAGCAACAACATCCACAGCCGCTCCTATGCTATCATGATCAGTGTACCAACTTTCTCAGTCCGTATTTATGCTTCTGGTAGAAAGCGTTAGGGTGAAATTGGTACTCATACAAGATAAATTTTATCAACCCAATTGGATATGAAATGCCTTGTGCTCCTGTCTTGAGATTTATTGCCAGAGTGACTATGCGTTTCCACAGTGATTCAAGATTTGCTCTTGACACAGAGACAATTATCTGATTGACTCTGAAACTTCTGCTTAAGCTACAGTCTTTCCAACTTCTGTTTAATCAGTCTCCTTGCAGTTTGAGATGCCCTTGAATGTTAAATCATCTCAAGATAGCTAAACAACTTTCTCCTGTTGTACTGACTTCTAAAGACAAGTTCCCTTCACCACATTTGTAAGTACCATGTCCTTAAACTGTCAAGTTTTAGCCTAGATACAGGCCAAAGAGCTGCACCTGTTCACAAACGAACCGCAAATGAACAGTCTTATCCTCCAGAACATCATGTAGAGAGACTTTGTGCCAGCCTTACTCATCTTGTACTAAGTCCTCATTCCAACTGAACTGATGTATATTTATGTTTTGAATGACTCAAGGGGTAACTTATTCTTGAACAGTCTTCCTTGGGACGCTATGTTTGTCCCAAGGCTTCCACCCCTCCCTTGAGAAACACTATTCCTGGGAGATGAAAATACTTCTAAATGTTGTCTCATCAGGAGACAACTGGGTGAAAAAGCCCTGAATGCAGCAGTACCAAACTACTGCCCCACCATGCAACTCTGTCATGAATAGTGTACCCCAGCACATACTGTCTGAGAGAAAAGCTGCTTATTGCAGCGCATGGAACAAGGAAGATGCCTTTAGGATGTCTTCTTGGTTTTTCATCAATATTACATGACCTCTCAGGTTATTGGGTATTAATCTTGAATGTCAGGAGTTAAATCAAAAGTAGCATGTGAAGGGGCAAACCCACAAGAAACAAAACAGCAGCAAAGTAAGTCTCCTTAGGAAACAGTGTAAGGAACTATCACTTGGGGAATACCTCCTCCTTGGCTTCGTTGGGTAAGAATGATTTACACTTCTCAAGGCTGACTTTACCATCAAAGAGGATCTTACACCACAAATATGCTACAAAAGAAGGAGTGGTTGAGTAAATTGGCCAGGGGCAACCAGCATGTAATGCTGACAAAGAGTCTGCTGCAGTTAGAGAGGACTGTTTCTTACAGGGAGCTGGAGATGGCTGGGATGAAGGAAACTTACAGAATCAGGCAAGAAAGAAGAAAACCAGTGCGGCATCTACGCATGCAGATCTTTTATCATTTTTATTCTTTGCTAAACAATGCTCCTCATCTTTGAGGAGTAAAACAGAGCAAAATATTTAAGGGCTAATTATATGCACCTGACAATCTGTACCAGCACTAAGAAACTGCTATGATAGATGCAAAATCAGTTTAGGCCTGTTGAGAACTTGGGATCACAATCCACAGAGCCAGTCCAAAGGTGGCTGAACCACATGGTATCCCCCAGAGCAAGGGGCAGAAAGTTAATTCTTGTCACCAAGGGGGGCACACTGAAGAAAAATGAGAGGCCTGAGGTGCAGCTTGCCTTGTGTAGCAGATGACTTCTTTACCAAAGGTAAGAAAACAAAACAATAAAACCCAAACCAAAACAAAACAAAAAACCCACCACAACCAACCAGACATAAAACCCCAAGAGTATTTATCTACAGAAGCTGCTTCTGGTAGTAAATCACTCAAGAATCTAATTTAATGAAGAAAAGATATCACTGTGGTTAGAAGGAGGGTGAAGAATTTCTTTCATATACTGTGCAGAGACAGTTCTCTACAAATAGCTTTTCAGTCAGAAGGAAGACTTAGCTATGACGCTGTAAATCTGTTAAAATGAACAACTTTGCCAAATCAAGACTAGATACTGTCACCAACAGTGTTCACAAAGACTGGGAAAGTAAAGCAGAGGGTGGATGTGGCAGAGTAGGTATGACAGAAAATGGCTGTTTCTGATCAAGCTGAAGGAAAGATCTAAATTTGAAAAGATCTTGCAAATGCAAGATGTTGATGTATGTGACTGTACAAAAGGATCCCCACTGAGGTTAGGAAATCCCTCTTGCTTTGGCAGCTTTTTAAAGTGACTAAGCTTATTTTATCCCCAACACAAAAGCCGACCAAAACAATTGCAGAAGACAGTTTTTCCAAATGGCAAGGCTTCAACCATTCACCATCACTGAAACTATGGTCAGAAGTCAGAGAAAATGCTTTGTAATGATTTTCAATTAAGAAGTTTCATTCTAGTAATGGTCTGCAAGAAATTGAGGGTGTGACGGGGACCTGCTGGCCTAATGAAATCTATGAGAACCCTCATCTAACACAGTGTAGGTGAAGCGGGCACATCAGAAACCTTCATGGAAGGAAAGGGTAGGGGAATAGTGTCCCTGAAGATCAGAAGCAGAAAGGGAACGAACAGAGGAAGCTCAGATGCAGTTAGCTATCCTATTACTCTGGGCAACATGGGTTACTTTAGTGGTGACTTGTTTTGAAGTTGGATGTAGGATTTGATTCAGCGTTCTATTCACTTTGTCCTTTTTCAAGTTCCTATTCCAGGCTTCCTACAGGTGCCCTGAGCACAATAAGTTTTGCCAAGTCTTTTTTCCAGTCTTTTAACACTGGCCAAATAACTGACTCATTTCTGTGCAAGCTTGCAGAGGAGTTTGGTTTGATCTGATGCAAAATGAATGCGTAGGGAGCACTAAGGAAGATGGCATGAAAGATGAAACTATGAGCTTAAGCTCAAAACGGGGCGAAAAACAGGTGTGTGTGACTAAGACGCTATTCTTAGGGAAGATACAATGCATTACTGAGCAACACAATGAAAACACTGGTGCCAAAACTCAGTGTGCATAAAGTCTGGCTTATTAACCCCAGTGCCAGGTGCTAGGCCTACCGGGTGCTTTTCCCAGCAGGCTCGAGATCAGTCTTCTCCGAGTTAAAATTGAATGTCTGGTGTCAGTGTGCATACACAAGATAGGGATATAAATCACTGCCTAATTTTTACTTGTCTGTCTTTTCTGTTCACAGCAGACAGGCTGCTTTTTACAAGCTATTCCTATTTTAAATGCAATTATCCTTGAGATATAGATGGAATGCAAAACGTGTCTGAATGCAAAAAGTTCTGATAACATCAAATAGAGAGTGAGAGTCTTCAAAGCTATCTCAGTTTTTTGGCTCTATGCTAACCCATAATCCAGTATTATAATGTATTCCAGCAAGGACAGAGATACGATATTTCTGGTGCTAACAGGTACCTACAGGTTTTTACTATCCCAGTAAGCCACAGAGCATATGGGTCTTCTATTTCAAGAGGAAAAAAATACCCCAAAACAACCTTCCTTTACATGTTAAAGCAAATAGCATTAATTTCTAGATCTTAGCAATTAAGTAAAATAAGGCACCCACATAATTTCAACAGTATTCAGCAATGATGATCATTCACAAATAATAATACGAAAATATTAACATGGCAGATGTATTTAAAAAAAAGTCCCCAAAGACAATTCTCCAGTATTTGTTCAAAGTTTTATGCACATAATCTGACAATATATTTCTACAACCATATTAAAGTTTTATTTTTCTCCTCATTTTTTAAATCTACAGGCTATCAAAACTATTGGACACCATTATGACAATAAGGCATTTCAGCTAATAAAGCTATAGATTGCAACAGACTTCCTTGGAACTGGGGAGAAAAAAAAAAAGATAAAAGTGTTAACCAAACAATTCCTCCCTCCCATCTCTTCATTCCAAACAAATAAACATTATTTATGGGCTAAAAATTATCAATGAATACTACATTACTGCTTAGCTACATGAAGGCTATCCAATACCTAATGTTATACATGAAGACTATCTAATTAAACTTCACACAAGAAAAGAGGGGTTGAGGAATATGGTCAAAATTAATAACATTTGATATGGCTTTAAATTACAGATACCTATTAGTGCAGGGTTAAAAAGGGAGTTATCCAAGGTTTTTATGAGGAAACTTTAATAAGGTTTCATGAGTGTTAATACAGTTCAGCACTAAATCTAGCAATAGTGAAGTTTTTCGTGTTTCAGCTGTTAGAACTTCAGCTTATTTCTGCAGCTGAACAAATCTGTAGCCGCATGAGCCTTACACAAACTTTGGAGAGTGAGGAGATTCCTCCAGGGAGGATACAGTCTAGTATTTTATACCTTGTCAGTATATAATCAATGTAATCCCTGCCAACAGACAATGTACAGCCTGTTCTAAAATCCCTGGATTTTGTTAAAAATACTAAAAGCTGATGATTTTTTTCTCCTGTGTAAGCAGTGATAATAATCCCCAAATTTAGATGTGAGAGTACTCTATCACATTAACAGTGTTTTCACCCAGCTTGTTTCCGAAGAGTTAGGCTTGTTTTACCACTGAAATCCTCTGCAAAAGCTGGGCTGACTTCTTTTGTCATTGAAGGGTTGAGTCTGCAACTCAGAAGCACAAGACTATTTAAACAATCAAAGGGTAGCAGGTTTTAACACAAGATTTTAATGAAAAAAAAAAATAAATTACAAATGACATTTCAGGCAATTCTTTCAACTAATCTGCCCTTGGGGTAGTTTCTGAGCAAAGGGAGTGCCTCTTATTCTTTTGTATTTCTTTAGAAAAAAATCCTGATCTTCGAATAATCTGTTCTAGTTCTTGCAAAACAGTGAGGAATTTAGGGAAGGAAATACCATGAAATTCCTACACAGATCACTCAATCTCAGTGAGATGTAGTTTGGCATTTATTTTTTAAAATCTAAAGGTTTCAAGTAGTTATATTTCAAAATCCAGCCAATGAAACCTATTCTCTAAGATTAGGAAAAGCTGTGTATTTTCAAAGGTTTTGTTTCCACAGAGCAACTACAAAGAATAAGACAGTTTGCTGCTAACAAACGAGTAAAATCTCAAGGTTTTAGAGCTTCAAAGACTGCAGAATTACCATACAAAACTAGGAACATTATTTCCCCTGAAGCTAAATTCCCAGCAGTCACAAGACTGCAGCAGTTGCAGACAATTTATGACATCCTCCGAATGACCTCTCAAAGCCAAAGACTGATTAAGCGTAAGACATGGAAGGTAGCTCCTGTCTGCCCGCATCACATGATGCGGAGTCACAGCACAGTGAGCGTTTGCTACCGAGTGAGCAAAACTGTCCCTTAGCTTTCTCCTGCATGCAGCACTGCGCTGCCATTATGTAAGAGAAACACAATGACACACAGCACAATACATCGAGTCCTCTTCTAACCTGATCTGAATCACTCCTCGCATCACTCGCGGATGTTCTTTGCAGCACTGGTTCACAGGTGTATCTGTAATTTTCTAGGACAAGAATTGTCATTTGACTTTAGCAGCACCGTCAGTACCAGAGCAAGACAACGGCAGTATCTGAGGTTAGGAGTAGCTTCTAAAGAAAAGAAACAACTTGAGCTATTCAGCACATGAATGATCCTGTTTTCTCTATTTCTTTCAGAAACAGCCAGGCTTGTTCTACAGCTGTCAAAAGATTTATTGTATTTATCCAGAGCTGCATATAAAATATTCCCGTGGCACACCTATGCATTTATATAAAAGCAATTCTAATGTACTGAGGGAAAAAAAAAATTGTTTGTCCCAGTCTGAAGAACTGAAGTAAGTGTGAGGTGACACTGCAGCTATTTTGGCCAGGAGTGATTTGTGATGGCTCCGTCACAGGAAGTTCCGTCTAGCAGATCTAGGCCTGGCTTAAGGGAAAGTATGCAGAGAATTACCCACCAAATACCCTTCTCCCCAAAAGTTCATTAAAAGAGTCAGTCCCATTCACAACAAATCAGAGAAAAGTTCAAGATATGAATGGATGTGATCTCTGAAGTGTGTCCTCCTCAGCAAGATGCAAACATGTCAACTCTCCTTCATTACAGCAAGAAAGTTTAGCATGATCTCTTGAGCATCCCTGAACTGCACCATGAAAGTGAGCTGTCATAGCTGCTTTACAAATCTATGCCTCCCTTTCTCTTACATGACTAAAATAATAAGCAATGTTGATCCCTCAGCCACCAGCACTAAACCTCCGAGATTATATTTTACCAAGATAAATGGGGTAGCCTGCAGTTCTGGGAACTGCTGTTGCAGACATTCGAAGCACCTCCCTCTCAGTTACACTATGTTCCCATTTCAGGAGCTTTCTTCACAGCCACACCATTAGAAATACACAGCTTACTTTTCTGACTCCGTAGCAAAGGGTTAACAGTTTGTGTGTGTGGAGGAAAGATAAGAGACTGCAGCCTCTAAAAGTGCTGCAATTCCATGCTATCACAGACTGACCCAATTCATCCAGTGACTGAGGATGAAATGGGGTCACCGAAGCAGGTCCTACCTCCTAAAGGGGGTACACGTTGAACTTGAGTGTGGTTTTATTTAGTGACAGCATTACTCTTTAAAATGAACAACCTTCCTCCCAACAAACACAAACTGTAACAGGCTGCTTTTGCAGTGATGCTCTTCTGTGAGGTACCAAAAACTGCTGAAGGAGAGATATGGCATGGTTGGAAGGAAATACAGCTTTACTGACCAAAAGTGAGGAAGAACTAGAGTTTGCCACTCTTCCTCTTGGCAGTCTGGTTTGGATGAGTAGCTATCCACGGCCTATACTGGTGAACACCAGTGAAAGTTTCCTCCTTGTTCAAACGTTACCAGCAATTCCCAAAGGGAGGAAGTACAAACTAATAAATATATTTTAATCAAGTTCTTCAAATACAATTTCCCTCCTTAAAATTGTAACAATGATTTGCAAGACAAGCTATTGAAAAGTCTGAGCTGATATTATACCAATTCACAGAATAACAGCTGTGCAAATGTCTGAGACTAAAATTTTATTTACTATAGTAATGTTCTACTGTCACCACGTTAAGGAAAAATCTCAAAGTTCAACAGATGTTCAACAGTTCTAATTATCTTCAAGAACTACTGAAGAAAACAGTTTTAAAGTATCAGGGAAACTGAATGAACCTCCTACATACTCTGGAGGATGTTCATAAGTACACAAGATCAAAACGAGTATATGTCACTATTTTAACTGCAAGCACAGGATAAGTGCCTGTTTACACGTTCTGTTAAACTACCTTATAAAGTATGCTCTTCTCCCTCCCCAGCACCCCTGAGGACAGAGCACAGAACCATCTAGGGCAGAGCAAGAAGCTAGAAACTTTTAGCCAAGAATCTTGTTAAACTCCAAAAATGGAAGAACTGAGAAATTCTGTGGAGAACTTTATACCTCGGATAAAGTAGAATGAAAGAACTGATTTGCCTTAGTATTATTTTGTACTGCTTTGCTGAAAGTCTAGTCCTATTAAAGGTGAGGACGAGGAGGAAAGCTTAAGCTTTTCCAGGCAGGCTGGCAAGATGCCCTTTTGCAAGGTCTTTTAGGCTATGATCTCAGGAAGCCTGGCAGAGGAGTGAACTTGAAGTTAGCAATTCTTTCCATTCCAGACTGAAGTTTTGAGTGCATCAGTCAAAAAGTTGACAGCATCAGCCCTGCTGAGTAAAATACACTCCTCTTTTTTTGTGCACAGAAGTGACCAAGGAAATCAAGTCACTGCAGTGGGCAGAACTACCAGAATAATGTATTTCGGTTGTCCAAACGTTAGGTTAAGGTGCACTATTTTTCTTCCCTTCTACTGAGCAATATAAAGTAAGTTCTAGCACAAGTAGCTCGCCCCAAAGATGTTGAAACAGCCACCAATCAACAAAGCTTATAGCTTGTGTTAGAAAAAATTAGGTCAGTCCCATTCACAAAGAATGTTTCCAAAATATTTTTATTTAGTGCTTTAGGTGACTCATGCCAATCTTCAAGTCTCTACTTTTGATCAAAATGCATACGCTATGGCTGTCATTTAGATGTAGTTAGACAACTCCCCTAGCACAGGATTATTGCTCATACAGATTCCAGCTCAGGATTCTGACACTCACTCACATGCAGGCCTCAGCATGCGGCAGTACCACAATTTCTCTTTCCTCACAAGGCAGGACCTAACCCTATACCTCAAACTGATTTAGAATAAACAGTGTATTTAAATCCTCATGACAAAACCCTGCTTTGCATCCTTGCTAATCTAAATCAGTTGCACTGTTGTGGCACAAGTCACTTTGAATTTGGTTAGACAGCACGGGAATATTTGGCTAGCTGTGCACGGTGTTAGATTTGAACACCCCAGAAGACAAAGTGCGTTGCCGGACAGGAAGAGCACATCGAGTTTCACTCATGTTTTCCTTCCAGTACACCTACCTTAATTTTCAATATTCTGTCTGTAACAGTCTTTCCACATACTAATCCTCCATTCAGAACAGAACTGGATAAACTTTAAATATAAAATGATATATGTAATCCCTGCTATCTGTGATGTTTGATCCCCTGCTCTTTTTTGGTGTGATAGGGCTAAAAAATTCACTTATTGAAATTTAAAAAGAATAATTGCAAAGTCGTTACCTTGAGTAAGGAAAAAACCTCCAGCAGTGCATGCACTGGATGTCTCAACACTCTCCCTCTCTGAAGATACGCTAGCAAAAGCTTTTCCCCTTAAAATGAACCTCAGTAAATATGTCAGCCAATAATAAGACCCACTGCCATATCGGAATTAAATGCAGAGCGGTCTGAGTGAAAGCAGCACCACCCCTGAGCAAGCGGCTTTAAGGAGAGCCGCTTAGAAAGTTTCCAGTAGAACAGCGTTCCAACACAAAGTGCTGACTTGATGAAACCCAAAATATTCCACAGGAATGTGCTAATTCAATCAAAACTTTTGAAAGAGGACAGGCCGGCTCACTGAGCCAGCCAACCAGTCCAGTGAGCTGACTGGCTCTCCCCAGCTCTCCGGGGTCACTGGCTTCCCCACCCGGCCAGGTGCCAGGCTGCTAGTCCCTGCTCTCAGAGGGGCCCTTTAATAATAATAATAAAGTCTTACAAAGCATTCTGAGAAACAAACAAAGGAATTTTAAAATGAAAAACAGAATTACTTCAGAACCAACTGCAAGGTTTCTTCAAGAGGAATTGGTTGTATTTGTTGCAAAGCATCTAAAACTACTGCCCCTAAAAACACAAGTCTCTCCTGCGTCTCCTCAATTTTTATAGAACACCTTCCAGTGGAAAAAAGCATCAATACTGTAACAACACAAAATGAACAATAATTATACTCAAAACCTAGACTTCACCAGATAGGTCTAACCGTCAGCAAGGAGTTAAAGGCAAGTTGCTTCCAAAGCACTGAGTGTTATTCAAGTAAATGCCCCTGCCTGACCAAAACACAGGGCTACCTTGTAAGCAGCATCTTGTGCAGATTAGTGCCCAAGTGGGCTCCCTGCAAACTTGAATGACATGGTGCAAGGGGCCTCATTTAACAGTTTGGGGAAGCTCAAAGGAATAGGTATGGCTATATAATATTTTAGCAGTGGTTTTCAAAAAAAAAATCTGTCAACTAGCAAGTAACCCACTTTCCTCATAAAACTGGCTTTTAGCAACCTGTGCCTAACCAGTGCATGGGACCTACTCTGGCTTCTCAGCAACTCAGCAAGTAACAGCATGAAGAGAGTTTTTAATTGCTAAAAAAAAAGAGCAAGGCTATTTAAGACAGTAACACCAAACACCACAATGTTTTTTGCACAATTCCACTCTTTTAACCAGCTGTTGCATCAAAATGCCTAGATATTGATTCATGTGTGAGCACCACAAGTAGTTTACGAGATACTTGGAACAAAGTTCCACAGAAAAAAAGAGCTCTTTTTACATGCCAAATTGAGTAAGCAATGAGATCTCTGTTGCAGGCAAGTCACATGATTTTGAAAGAATAAGGCTAATAAAATGTACCAATTTATTTATATGAAAATCAGCACAACTTCCAGCATAGAACTGGGACAAGTTTATGACCGCTCTCTTTCAGAAAACACATGTAAGTCAGACAGATGCCAGAGTTTGCAGTTCAGTGACCCTTCCTACTGCCAAATGCAATGCACAAAGGTAGCTCAGAAAGCAATTAGAGATTGGCTGGGAGGACTCATTAATTTTTTTAAACTTCAAATCACATCTAAACAGACTCATAACATTTTTCTGGGAAGACTGTATGCCTCAGACTCACATTTAAAAACAAAGAAGGTTTATCTTCTCAGAAGGACAATACATACAATTTGCTCCCTGTTGTTTCTTAGAAAGAACAACTAATACATTTACAGTATCATGAGGAAACACATCTAGAACAGAACTAGACATAAGCACAGTTCAATTCAGCTGCTCAATTTTTAAACATCTCACCACCAAGTCTAAGGCTCCCTTCAACTACTTGCAACACAAAATTCAGAGAGAAAAGAAGGTGAGGAAAAAAAAAAGGGAAAAAAAAAAGATATTTTCCTGCTAGTGGTAATAGGACTGGGAAACCTCCAGTGACCAACACAAGCAAGTGATGCCTACTTGACGCTATTTGAGTATCTATGGCATAAGGCCAAGATAACAGTGAGAAAGTAAAGCATAAAGAGATGCCTTCCATTTTGGAAGGAGGTATCAAAAGTTGATAGCAGCATCTTTTCTTCTCTCAAGCAAAACTTGAGAGTCCCTTCTTACGGCTTATGACAAAAAGGCAGATCCATTACTGATCTCCTCATCATGGCAAACAGCAAAATATACAAGAAAAAAAAGCATGCATATAGACATTCATAAGCAATTTCTGGGCCTGTAATCATGGCAGCATTAAGCTACCAATCTGCTAGTTAATTCTCTTTCATTAGCCTCATTAAAGGGATCACACTCATACCACAAAGTAACAACTGAACACTGTACAACCCTGAATTTCTTTGTGCTGCAGTAATTTAAATAACCAGCTATAGGCTATAATTTAAGATTTAGTCCACGACTCCAGGAGCTAACCAACTAGAGTTACAAGGATCAATGCACACTTCTATTAAGTGTTTATGAGAATGAGACCATACTTCTAAGTAAGTGTCTCTCCCAAACCAGTCTATGTAATTTAGTAGTTTTCTCCTTTCAAGCTTATACAACCATTTCCCAGAATGAGTTTCTGAGGCTCTCTGTACAGCAGACATGCTCCTAAATTGAGAAACGACATGTTGCTGGTAGTAACTCATATTGCATTGTCCACAACTGCTTTCATCATGTTGCAGATTATCCAGAGAGCGGCTTCAGGTGCCACTCACAGGTTTTACGTCTGCTCATTTATATGGAAGTTTGTTGACTTAACGGACTGCGCAAAGGTAACAAGATGGCCCCAAGGAGCTCCAACCAGCAGCGTGCCAGCTGACAGAAACAGCGCAGTTAAAAAAAAAAAAGGTTGAATGTGGCACCGTTGTGATACAAGTGAACATCAAACAATACTGAGAGGTTACGTTATGCAATTGCTGTTTCTTTGAAAAAAGTTTGTCAGCTAAATGCACTCATATGTACACGTAGGGAGCAGCAGGGGCAAAGGATTTCAGTCAGTCAACTCATAACATATGGACATCCCATCAGGTGGATTACTGCCAGAGCTTGCTCTCTGCCAGCTTGCCGCCTCCTGCTCTACCCTAACTGATCCCAAGTGCATTATCCCTCCCTGACTGGGGAGACTAGCCTGCTTCTCCCTGATGTTCAGCATCCCTCAGTACACAGATTTCTAACAACTTACCTTGGAAAATGCTTAGTTCTAATTTACAAAAGGCAAAACAAAGAGAAACAAAGCCCCCTCTGTTATATTTGAGAAGGTTGACTTCATCTATGTGTGGCAACACCAGGAAAAAAAAATATTTACTTTTCCTGAGTGCTGTGCTTTGAAATGGATTTCACAACTGTAAGTATATGATTTGAAATTATTTTTGCAGTTAAGGCCAAGCATTATTGCTGTCCAAAGAAAGAATAAGGTGGGCCTAACCACCCTTCAGGACTTGTTCCAATTAAAAAAAAAAAAAAATCCAGTGTAGGATACCATAACAGCAAGGGTGCCAGGAGGGTCAAAGAGCCCATAACACTGCAGGTTATTTATACAATAACTATCTTCTGTTGGAAGGGACCTCTGGAGGTCTTCTGGTCCAACCCCTCACTCAAAGCAGGACCAAGTTAGGCTAAGTTGCTCAGGGTCTTATTCAGTCAATTTCTGATCATCTCCAAGGATGGAGGTTGCACAACCTCTTCAGGTGTCTGCTACTGTGTTTGACCACCCTCATTATGCAGCATTTCTACCTTACATTGAATCAGATTTTTCCCTGATGCCACTTGTGACCACTGACTCTCAACTTTTTGCACCTCCAAAAAAGAATCCGACTTCCTCTCCTCTACAATTTATTTCTAATCGTATTCTGTTCTCAAATATTCCACATCTAATGACTGGTGAGCAATAAGCTCATTCAGAAGCCACTGTAAGATTTCCTGATGGTAGGGCAGCTCTGCCAAAGTAGGCACTAGGATTTCAGTAAGATTTTCTAATTCCTAGTTCTCTGAAACATTTTTGTGTGCTTGCCATAGAACTGAGTGTCAGTAAGCCATGCCAAGAGAAAGGTTTGATCCCAACAGTGGCAAAAGTCCCATCTGCCTTGCATCAAAGGTTGCCTAGAAGGAGCGTTTAGTGGTATGGGGGGTGTGTGTGTGTGTGTGTGGAGCTACAACAGGTGATTCATTTGACATTGGCAAAAGTCTCACTAAACCCACAAGAAAATAAAGGTGATACATACATATCTACCAGTCCTTATGAAGTATCACATATACAATCAGCTGAAGAAGGAGAAAGTTCTTTATCACTTTCAAGACAGGGTAATTTTCTTGAATAAGGTGCAAAAGCACAGTGCGTCAAGTAACAGTCCTTAATAATGTCCCCAGAAGGAGACTTGATTGACCTACCTCACTACTTGATGTCATTAGATGAGAGGACATTTAAACTACGCATATCTCAAGTAGGCACTAAACAGACACTGACCAATATCTGATCTTGTGGCCAAAAAAATGGAATATGCAAACTCAAATAAGAATAATTTTACGTTTGTAGAACAAGTCAACAGTGTAAATTATATTGGCAGGCAGTATAAAAAAAGACCAAGTTCTTCGGAATTATTTTGAAAAAATAAACAAGCAAAAAAACATACACCATTTCCGAGTCCACTGGATTAGTTACCAGAGTATCTTATTAAATAAGGAATGATTATCACTCTAATGTTTTAAATGAATAAATAATTATCCCCTTCTTTCTTACCATTGTAGGTTATCCTTGGTTTTGTCAAACACATCACAAGATGTAAATCCATTTCATCAGAAGATACAAATTTTGAACATACAGGGCACTTGAATCCTATGGAAAATAAAAATATGTAAGCATGAGTACATTTGACCATGTTGCAAATATGTATATTCAAGCCAAAAAACTATTCTGCACGCATTAAAAAAAAAAAAAAAATCTGGCAGTTTTTCAGTTTTGACCTGACATTTCTTACATGAATATAATTCCCTTGATTTCAAAAAGATCTCAAAGTGGACCATTGTTTCTGCAAATTGATCTGTTGCCAATTGTAAACAAGTCACCACCTCTGGAACGCAAATTTTCCCAACAACTCTAAGAACAGTTTAAGACAAGTGCAAGAGGATAATGTGACTCTACTAAAACAGAAATTAGAAACGTATAGATAACATAGCCATTAAAATCTGGACTTGGGCAGGAGCCCTGAATTAACATCTGCACTTTTACAAGGAATAGCATTGAAACTTTAACAAAGGATCTCAGTTTTACATCTCACCATGCAAGCTGCAGCATCTTTTAGTCTGGGGCACAGGGAAAACATTAACTCAGGGGTGTAGCCTCACCTACTGAATCATTAATATTTCCTGTAGCGCTAAATTTGTTTGATTTCTCTCATCCTAGCGAAGCATGACCTTGTTTAGCTTGTGAGGTCACAGCCGGAGGCAATATGGGGTAAAGAATAATTAAGACAGGCTGGATTGTGATGCAACTGCATAATAATCCATGACAAAACTGCTTAATACTTTAATTTATGTCATTACCAAAGACAGCAGTCTTCCAGTTAAAGGACAAGATTGGTTTAACAAGTTTTACGGTCCACAGAAAAGTCTGACTGATTTTGATCTAGCTGAATAATTAACACACAAGTGAGAGACAAAAACCCACCAACAGGGACCTTGATGCATAACAGCTGTTAAGGAGTATACCTACAGGACAACACACAGCAAAAATATCTAAATCCATGCTCAGTGCAAAGGAGCAACTTTTTCTTTGATGCTGTTGAAAAGTAATGATGCAGGCATGTATAAATGGCCACTGCACCTTCCACCAACATCCACATCTGGGCCTCCTCCCACATGTTTTAGTTTGTTGCCCCTTGCTTTTGTACTTCTAACCTTGGGAGTCCATAATGAACCGAGTCAGTCAAGGATGACAAGCGACTTGATGCTGCACTTTCAAATTACTGATGCCTGAGAATTTTGATCTTTACTGTTAATTATTATCCAGATGTAGATCAAGCAACTAACCTGAAGCACTAGCACTTGATAGAAATAATGAATTTCATTTATCAAGACAATGATTTTTATTTTTTTAGTGCAGCTAATAGGAAACAAGTCAAAGCAGACAACTGGTAACACCCATGAGGAACTGAGCAGCAGCTGAACATGTACGGGAAACCACTTCCTGAGATAAAGTACAGTTCTGATTCTTCCCATTTTAGTCATAACCAGTTCATATCTATTTCTTCTTGTGTCAGTCTCACACTTCGATTTAAATATTGCTCTTCTCTCCTTATTTTTAATCATCCTCCCCCAACCCACATCTTTACAAACAACAGTTACAACCACAGGTTAATAAGCATACAACAGTCAAACACATGTTTTGGAAAAAACAAGTTGAAAGGATTAATTTACTTGTAGAAAGCTTTGTCAGTGACCCTCCAGCCGCTATGTAGCCTCCTTCCCCCAGGCTGCATCTCAACATGACTAAAATCGAAATTAGGATCTCAGTCTTCCAAATGCCCAAAACCACTCATAACTGTTTTGTTACAGTTTTCTTCAAAAACTGACCCGGGGAAAATTTTCTCTCAACCTTTATCAGCCTAATGCAGCTGATTACTCTTAAGTCTAGTCAAAACCTAGTAAGACCCATGCATTATTCTCATTTATATGCTTCTATAAGGCATAATTGACAACATATTTTGATGTGAAAAAGCACACAACTTCCTCATACACTGCAGACTGAGTCGTGCTGTGCCAGAAGGGAGTGTTGGCATTACAGCNGCTAATAATAATAATCATAATAATGCTTTTACTTAAAACCATGCTTAAAGATAGAGAGCTGTGAAAAATCTTTCTGGTTATTCATCTAAGAGTATTCAGCTGAATGTGCTTATACTACCATGTACCTGCCCCTAAACCTAGTAAACAGTCTGCATTCTAGCAATATAGTAAGTATTTTAACAATACAGTATCTTGTGGCTTTTTCAGTGTCAAGGGAGATCTGAAG
>WAAD01020793.1:1319-63105 GCA_013389945.1 Fregata magnificens
ATTACGTAGCAAACCGCACTGAAATTCTGTACATGGTTGCCTGCCCAGTTCGGGCCCTATACAAAGAAAAAATTTCTATTTCATTTTTCATTTCAAGACTATGAACATAATTAAAACTTAATGTTGGAAGTAAAGGGGCATCACTGCATATATGTGGGTAAATGCAAACTTTGGGTGCAGGGGTAGAAGAATCATTGCATCGTAAGAAAACAATCTTACACTATAGCATTAATACGCTTAAGCATTTCAAGGAAATAAGCTTTAAGTGCTACTTATTGTAACAGATTGGAATGTGTAGACTTACAGTATTAGATGGTAGTAATCTCCCCAGTGCAAGGCTGATTGCATGGGTAGCAAGAGTTGGCTAATCCTTTTCGGCCAATGGCATAAAACAAGGATTAGTTTTTCATTTACTGCAACTGAGTGGGTCATTAGGACCCAAAGACACTAATGAGCCTGAACAGGCAATTGGATTCTGGTTTCAAAGTTATGGGCTAGTTTAAAAGGAGACGATTGTGTCTTTTAATGATTTAAAATACGATGTTTCAGTGACCTTTTTCCTGAAAAAAATGAATGAAGGATATAACCAGGGAACACAAACCTGGAATGTTGACTTTTTCTCTTGGAGCTTGAGCTGTTGCCAGATTCATTGCCTTAGAGGCTGAATGGCTCATTTAGAAATATCTCTGTTGCCTTGCTTTTATGTTCTGCTCTTGATGTCTCCAGAGTTGACATAAGTCACATGCAATCAAGTCTATATTCCTGGTGGACAGGCACTGTCCTAATATTCTCTGACTCACACCCAGGTTGTTTGCAGCTCAGCAGTTCTGCTTCCAGACACATCACTTTGTGTTCTGATGCTAACATCTTGCTGAGAAATTGCCTCTTGGCACGTTGTTTCTCAAATCCCATACCTTGCTTGATCTGATGTGAAGATGATGCTCTTTTTAGCACTTGCAACAGGTTACCTTTGGAAAGGTAAATTTTTCCCCTACCTTGCTACATCCCAGATTTTCTTCTTTTCAGTAATCACTTGAATTCAGCAATAATAGGTAGCTTGTATTTGCTTTCATTCAAATCAAAAGATGCTGCCAAAAGGGTATAAAGGAAAATATCAAAAGATGGACATTTCCATGTTAATAGAATGTTTAAAAGGCAAATACTTTGACTGTTATGACTCCCAAGGAGAAATAATGTCAAATGTTTTAATAACGTGAACTTAATTTTCTGTATTGTACCGCAATCCACAAAGAAGCCACAAAATTATTTCACACAGCACAGGACTTACTCCATAATCCTTTGAGGCTTGGGTTGGGGAAAATCAGGGAAAGATGTGCAGGGCTAAGTAAAAAAAGTTCTCGCTAGTGGGGAACCAGCTGTTATGACTGGTGGGAAGCTTGGTAGTTGACAGTCCGTACTGAAACTCGGTTTGGAGCTTGCGGTTCTCTCTGCTCCCTTCTGCTGGAGCAGAACTGCCTTGAGCTAAGCGTGGTCTCTTGCTCCTTTTTTGTTTTTCTTGAGGCACATATTTGGCTAGTTTTACTATTTCCACAGAATGCATGGTGCTGTGATCAGTGACGTTGCTCACTGCCACAGCTGCAAAGGGCTCATGCCCAGAAGCTATGGGTATCAGAAGTGGTTAAAAATGTTTCTTAACAATTATCCACAAAATCCTTTGTAAACAATGTTTCCATTACATTTCAGGGAGGTGCCAAGCCTTTGAAGCACTCTAGCCATTACCCAAGTAGGACTGGTGTGCACCACAATTTCAAATCATGCCACATGGGTTGACAAATGTCACCGGATACAATGCGTACTTCAAGGTGATTTTTTGCCCGAACACTTGACCAGTCATGTTTCTCACTGCTACATATATTGAAGGAGTTATCATATGCAGCTCCCTATTTCTTTTTCTCCCTCACAGCTGGAAGAGGCTCTCAGAAATATGCCAGTTATTACCGACGCGATCTTAGAGGTGAGATGTTAAACTAAGGCCCTGACCACCTGTGCTCATTGCAGACCCATTGCTTACCCCTGCTCTTGTTTTGTTGTAAGAAGAGTGATGCAGAACATGGCTTGTTAGATTTTTTTTTTTTTTCCATCTTGAAGTAATACTTGTGACTCATCATTGGAGGCCAAAGAGCAGTAGAGTTCTGATAAAAAAAGATAGAAATTACAGATTATGTGGAAAACCAACACTGAACTTCAGAGGTGCTTTTAAACCCACGTTGGCCATCCATCCAGAGCACTTAAAAGAAGCTGGTTCTTTGAAGTAGGTCATGACTTCATGTAAACTTCCACTTTGCCTTGGATTGTGCTCTTACCAGGTTTCAAAAAAATAGACAGTTTTTTTTGCTAGCACAGGAGAGGCATTCTGATCGCAAAACCAGTGTGATAACTGTTGGATAGATTTTTCTGCTTCAGGCTAACTTCTTAGACCCGAGAGCTATGAGAGTGGCTCTACACTGTGGGGTTTGGGGAGGTTGATGCTGTTGCTGCATAAGCTTGTAATTCTCATTTGCCAATTACAAATTAATACAGTATAGTAGTGACTAAAAATTATAATCTGCTGAGTGCGTGGTGCCACGTATGGTAAGAATGTGGTGTTATTATTACTTGTAGACAGGGTTGTATCAAAATTACCAATTGTAGTGACAATTTTTTTAAGAATTGTTAAAAAAGCCAATAATTTGGTGGACAGAAGAGATTAATTGTCCAGATTGCTCTTTTAAATAGTCCTGAGATATTCTTGGTGCTTATCGATAGGACACTTGGATTACTTGTCTTGTGTTGCATTGAACTATAGATCTGCCTTAGGTGATTACATTGCTACATTATCACCGTCACTGAGCATCTCACAATCCCCAGTAACATAACGAGGAACTGAGTTCAGGGTCAGATTGTTGAGGGACGTTGGATTGTTGTAGACTTCCCACAGATCTACAAGCAGGATCACAAGCAAGAATATTAGCTCAGATCTGAAGCTGTTGCTGCTGCCTGAACCACCTATGGGTATGTAAAGGACATTTATCTCTGTAGCTGTCAATAGTAGTATTTCCAACAGCTACAGATTCACATAAAAGAATTAAAAATATTAATGATAGGCAAGAGATTTTTGTGCTGGCATCAAGGGACCATAAGTGTTTCTTTTCTGAAGAATCAGAAATATTGCGTCAGAATGATGAGATACAGATCAACTCCCTTTGTACGTAAAGCATCAGTGGGTTTGGCCTAAAGTCTATGCACTGCCTGTGTCAATGTGATAATTAGGGTTTGCTGGGGTACAGAAGATTCACACATACCATCTGCTCATGTCCCTGTGCTGATTTTGGAGAAGGAGGAAGGCACAGATGATCTAAAAGAGAAGAATTCCTGTGTTGCCAAAATTGCTTTAGTGTTACCTTGGGCATCTCTGTGATGCACAGCAAAAGCCAAGGGTTGAGGCATGTCTATTTCAGTGTGTAACTTACACAGCGGTGTAAGGCTGGCAGCAGCATACACTGCTTTGCATGTTTATCGCAGCTAGCTCACATATTGCAGTGTCAATATTTTAACACAGAACATTTTACATCACAAAAAGAAAAAAAAGAAAGACGTTCCAGTGGATGCTGTATGTATTTCAGTTCCCTTTGTTGAATTTTATCTGAGCTGACACTACTGGAATAAAGTAGATTGTCAAAGGCTGGGCAGAGTGCTTTTATCATTTGCAAGTATTGGCATAAAGTAAAATAATGATTCGAATTTCTGTTTTCTGTCTTTTGTGGCTTACATTGTCAGTTATGGTGATGTTTTTGACAAGGGAGTGCTGCTGGGTTAGTGATTTCTTCCAGAGCTTCAGAAATAGTTAAGTTATCTGTTATTATCATCATATCAAGACTGACAGTTGATGGCCAGTGCTTATATATTGTCTTTGTAAATTACAAAATTAAGTTAGGAGCAGCAAATGCATCTCTCTGCTTTTATAACATAAATTCCATGGGATTATTTGTCATGCACTTATATTCAGACTTGGTAAAATTCTTGGTACTCCTTAAGTTGGGCAGAACAATTTCAGAGAATAGTTTTTTGCCATCATAAAGCAGGGAAGATAAAAATACCATTCTGAGCAAATCTCTAGAAAAATACTAGTGTTTTGGAAATATTTATATCTCTGCAAGTTCCCAAGTGGAAGTTGTTGTTGGAACAATGTTGTTATTAGAGCAAACGTGTGCTCCTATTAGCTGGTTTTGTTATGTATTACAGTACAGTGACCCTAACGCTATTGCAGTTTTATAACCTAATGATCTACACAGGTAACATTTAACTATACTTTAAATTTCCCTAGCTGAAGCACTAGTCCTTATAATTAGAAAGTTCTCACACTGAGGGTTGTAATAAGAATGCAGTTTAATTAATGAAGCAGGATATTAAAAAATACCCAGAGAGAACGGCAAAGTTTAAATGTTGAAGTCATAATTAACTCTTCACTCATATGACTAAATGCCAATTAAGTATCAAGACATATAACTGCATTGTGCTGTAATTGCAATGTAGATATGTGGAGTTATAAGTATAATCAGTGCGACTATGGTATTGGCAAAAGAAACCAGTAATCACTGCTAAATCATTTTGATAACGTGGCTGAGATTTCAGGTACTGTGTAATATTGGACCCAAACTGAGTTTTATGCAATCAGCTACTCCAAAATAAAAAATAGGTTGACTTTCTTATTTACTGTACATGAGAACTGGATAAACTTTGTGTAAATACTCCTAGTTGGCAAAACATCGCTGCTGTTATGACTCGAAAGATTGATTTGGGAGAAATCCTTCCTATTCTCCCTTCATCAGTGAAAGCAAGCATGTGTCTGAATTACTTTGTAGTTATAGCTGGGAGACCTATGTAGCGATTGTCATTTATATTACAGGAGTGCCCACAGGGTACAGCTTCATTTAGGGCTGCATTGTGTTGTGCATGATAAGAGAGAGTCCAAGCCTTAAACGTTTTACAATTTAAAAAGACTGGACAGACAGTGATGGGCTGGATCATGAAATGTGCGTGCTTCCCACAAGTGCTGAGTGTGTTTGGTTTCCAGTGAAGCCAATGGGAGTTAAGGTTGCTTAGCACCTTTCACAGACCAGTCGGTCTGCTCCATCAAGCCTGTAGGACTCATTAAAAAGAAAATATCAACTAAAATAATAAAAAATAAACAATTNTATAGCATTTGCAGAGGGGAAAAAGCCTTAAAATAAATACTAGTTGGAAATAAAACAGAATTCCTCTCGTTGGCCAGGTTTTGTTAGGATGTGTCAGGAAACCATTATGCACCAAATTCAAACCGGGCCATTTCCACTAGATCAATGTTACTGACAAGCCGTGCTCTGAGCAGAGTTGTCATCAAGAACTTAAGCTGGGAGAGATTTATAAAATCTGAAAAACAGCAGCTTTCAAAGTGTTGAATGTCCTCTCAAGTGCATGTCAGTCTAGAAACATGATGAAAGAGCAAATCTGATGAGGGAAAGAGAGGCAAACAGCAAGAAGAAAAAAGTCACGGAAAAAATGACAGACTGACAATGACTGCCAGAGATACAACACATTTATTCCTTCTCACCCCCAGATCGTAGTAAGACTATAGGTAAGATTGACCAATGTCTGCATGCTACGGTGCTTTCAGAGCTGGATTCAAGCAGAGTAAGGTAGATCTGTGGACATTTCATTATGTCACAGCGGTGCAGCAGTAGTCCATGTGCAGGCCAGTGTCAGTCAGCTTAAAGATACTGCAGTCAACAGCAATACGCTGGCTAAGTGGCCTGGGAAGCTGGCCTTATTTTTCCTATGATAAATACCGTCTCTGTTGGGGTTATTTTTATTGTCATTACTACAGTCAGCATTACAGCTTCTGGCAGCTGTTGTGGGAGGCAAAAAGAAGGTTATCCATATGGTGCTGCATATCGTATCAAAGGCGTCTTGCGTTTGGGAAGATTCTTCCAAATGTCAATGGTGGGTCATTTAAGGCCTGTTTTTAGTTCAGCAAAGTCAATGGGGATTTTGGCATTTATTAGTAGGAGCAGAAACAAAACCTTAATCCCTGGCAATTCTGTTTATATTACATTATACACAGAGTGTCACAGATGTGCACAGGATACTGTGGAAAACACAGGGTCATATGCTGCCATCATCTGCTCTGCCGCAACAGTGGGAGGGACTGAAGCCAGAGTGAACCTGCAGATAGGCAGCTTTGGGCCACTATTTCAGGCCACCAATTTCATTTTTTCCATCCCCTGTGAGAGAAAATAAGTTTTGGGGAAGTAGATGCGACTCACTCAACTTATTTATGCCACTCCTGGTCTCACTGCTGATGAACTCTCAAGGTGCTGAGAGTATCACTTGGCCAGGTGCGATGTTATTTACTGCATGTGTCATAAGATCTGGAGCAGAATGACAGACACTTACAAACAAAGTGAAGGGGGGGGCATTTAAACAGAGGTTGAAGCAGGGGAGAACAAGCAGGAAAACAGGGATAAGCAAGAAGCAGGGTATCAGAAAAAGAAGAGGACCACAAAGCGTAAAGAAGGAACACTGGGTGGGAAAACAGATCCCAAAATGGGTCCTGTTAATTCCAGCGGAATCACTTTTCTTTGACACAAGTTCTTTACCTCCTCAGTGTCTCCTCCCAGCTGTGCGTTGGATCCAGCGAGCGCTGGGCACTACTCTGAGGACGTGGCCCACTACTGCTAGGCAGGGACCTAAGCTTTCTTACCACTTTTATAGCTTATTGTTAGGACCTCAGTGGCCGATGACATCAACTTAGATGGCCAGTGATCTGAGGAGACGCTGAAGTAAAGACATAGCTAGTAAAACCATTGCTGTGATGGACAGTAGCAAAGTTGGAAATCCTGATGCAGGAATGTCTACGCCTCCATGTGCTTCCACTTACGTAACTTCCCCGTTGTATGAAGTGCCAGCCACCTGATGCTGCCACACTGGCCTGGTTTGACCATGGCATAAAGTATCTTTTCATTTGATGTTTGCTTACAACATGCCTCATCGTTCTGCAGTGTTGACCTGAACATGCCAAAGCAGTTGCTCTTTGTTTGTGAAGTGGGCTGCACTTAATCTAGGTGCTGCTCCAGCCTGACAGGCTCTGCTAAAATTGATTTCTGCATCTGAGCTGCTTGCACACTGCTAGAACAGGACTCATGTCTGGCCAGCTTCTTGGATATACTTGGAATGCAAGGACTCTCAGAGCATCACAGATGGAGGATGCCTGCCTCACTGGGGTGGAATTTTTTTGATGGATGGAGCCAATCCCTTGAACTCAGAGCTCACTTCCTTCTACATCTCCTTGTGACAGCTAGAGGTATCAGCTGATTGCAACATATGAGTTTGTTGACAGTTATCCAAAAGTGGTGATATTTATCATATGATAAATTTGTTTCATATGATGAGTTTGTTTAATAAGAAACCAAGTGTTAACTGAGTCTCATTACATTCCTGACACTTGCTCAGAGCCTTGGAAAGTAGAGCAAGGAGAAAGCACGTGGTGCTTTTCAGCTTTGTTCCTCTTCCCAGTACTTATAGCATGGTATAAGTACCACTCACACACTCCTATGGCTGGCATACTTAGCTGTTCACACGTTCGTGATCACCAAGAACACTTTCTCCATAAACTGAATATGTGCAAGCACAGGCGCGTGCACACTAACAAACAGCAGCACGGTCCCTGTTCCACACACACCTCAGTTGTCAGCTTCTTACTTCCCAAAGCACATGTGGATATAGGAAGGTGTGGAACTAGTGCAGAGTCTAAACAAACTGCTGAATGAATGTAAAGCCACTAACACCCTTGCATATTAGTGCCATTAAATAAATTTCTAATTAGAACAATGATAAATGCAGTGTCACAATTTCTGGAGCCTGTCCTATTTTATTAAGGTCATTGGCCAAGCTCCAAATTTATTTGTTTCATTAAGCCTCTGGAGAGCTGGACCTGTCACTAGGCGAGTCACTAGTCTTCCTATATTTCTGTTCTCAATGGGTAAAAATTAACAAGTTAATAATGGCTTTTTCATCATCATTATTATTTTTATGTGCTACAAGGTCTGTAAGAAGAGATAGTGTCTTTAATTAGACTGAACGAGTGGGGAAAAAAGCTAACTGTTAGTTAATTTGACTTAGCTTCAGTTGTGATGGTGCAGCTTTTGGTTGTTTAGACTGCAAATTGAACAGGGCATGATTAATCTCTTCCTGGGAGTGAGCTGGGTGCCTCTTACAAAAAGTTTTTAGTCTCTGAACGTGCAGTCACGACTCTGATAAAGCTGAATTATGATCTTAGTAATACATAAACACGACTCACCCCAGGATTCCCAGTGAAAACAGACCCATACGCTACCGTCCCGCTTCTCCACTGATGAGTCCAGCCTGTCTCGTTGACTTTGCCTCTTTCTGTTCCTGTTCCCCCTTTTCATACATTGGCAACTTCTCCTGTTCCTTCATAGAGGCTGAACTTGTCAGTGTGGAAATTGGTGAAGTACAACATTGTTGAAAGGTTGAACTAAGTCTGTGATTAAAGTTGTGCAGGAGATGGAAGGTTTCATGACAGGTTTTGGCATTGTGAAATATTACCTTTCTTCTGTGTTGGAGGAGAGGAGTAGTTTTCCATGAGGAAAATGGTTTATGGATGTCTGGGGCCAGCTGAAACATTTTTATTTCAAGTACTTAAAAACCAGATTTCTTTACAGTGTACAAAATAGAAAAGCTGAAATGACAATCTGAAAACTAAGTTCTGTGACTCTGGCCAGATCTGGTAAACCCTTCAGTGTTGATGGAAAACAAAATATTCCAGCTGATGTTGACCCTATTCATATCTTGCTGACCAGCTTTTCTTGCAAAGCATTGTGAGAAATATTTAGGTTTCTTACCAGAATTGAAATTTGTCAGAAGTATATGTATCCTTAGGCCAGCATGAAGGTTGCTCTGAGCTGTCTGCTCTGGATGCTGCTCCCATTTGCTCTCCAGGAGAGGAAACAGTGTCCTCTGACCATGGCTGAGTATTTGCTGCAGAGGTAGCAGAGGAACAGCTATTCTTGGCTGGCGAAATGCAGATCCCTGTCAGTGTAGGACATTTTTAACTTACTTATGAAAACAATACTGGGTTGCTATGCCTAGGATGTGTTTCTGAGAATGTGTCTACTACATGGGGATTCCACTTTTTATCTTAACGCCAGCTGTTTAAAAAAGGCCTGAAAGGGTCTTTGCAAAGGCAAGAGAAGTGCTGGGTGTGGCCCCTGGCATGCTGCAAAAACCCCACTTCTCTACTTCCATCTTTTTTTTTTTTTTTTTTTTATTTAATGGGAATGAAAGAAGACTCATGTCTTGTTACAGTACTGGAAAGATACATTTTTCCATACCTGAAAGATCAGAAACATTCATAGGACAGGCTATTGGTATTAAATACAGCAAAGCTGTGCTGAGCTTTTTGCTCCAAGGACTTCAGGTGGAAACCTGGTGAAAGTGGTTCTGAGCTTTGGTTGAGAAAATTTTTTGAGGTTTTTATTCACCAGGGACATAGTCTTTCTTTTGCAGGGAAAGACATGATCTTTCTCAAGCTATTGGCAGGAAAAGCCAACACCGTTCAGCTGGATGTTTAACCAAAGGTGTATATTCATGCTAGAGCCCTAACCTTCCTGAGCACAACCGTCGCCTCTCCTATGTATTTGGAACTGCTGTGGGTACCGCGGGCATGATCCTGGTCACATTGGCCTGCCTTTCTAGCACCAGACTGACAGAAAGGGTCCCCTCTCTCCCTAAAAATCCAGATGGAACATATATGCCCATCTCATCAAACGAAGTTAAACTCTTATACATAGAATACATTAAGGATGATAATGTGCTATTAGATCATACCTCTGTGTCTTTATTTACAGCTTTATTTGATCAGAGAAGGTATTCTACTAATGCTGGGTGTATATTTGACTGACCCATCTTTCTATACATCAGTGGAAGGGCTGATCACTCAGCATTCAAACCTCAACGGGGGGAAGCAGAAAAAAAACCCCAGTTGCCAGCACTTCCACCAATTAAGATACAAGATTTATTGACTATTTCCTCCTATATCACAACAATCTTCCCTTCTGCCAGAACACCTCTGAGACTGATCATTTCTTAGACTGTGTACGTCAACCCATTGACAATGTTTCCAAGATCAGCTCACCTCATACATGTGCAAAAGAAACCAGATTTTGATCTACTTTCATTATGTTTTGTGAGTGTGCACATGACATAATTTAAATAAGCTTATCCTGCTCAGAAAGAAAAAAACATTCCTACCACAGTTTAGGTAAACCAAGCAATTATTCTGTTACTAAGTGTAATTAATGCCTAATGATTTGCTTTGATTAATAGGACAATCAGCATCTGCTCCTAGAAATAAGGATTAGTAACCCAAGCCATCTCTAATATTAGAAGGTAGGGGTTCTTTTATGCCAAAATCTATTTTTCCACATTCATCTCAAAGCAGAAAAGAAAAGCCCTGTGCTATCTTCTAAAAGCAGAATAAAGGGAAGGTAGTATATATTTGAAAGAATATAGAGAAAACTTTATAATGTCTTCATGAATTTTTGTTTTTGAGTGAAATCCATGCATCTCCATCCTTTAAGAAAGAAACTGCTTTGATCTAATTCTTTGACAATTTTTACAGGCAAAGTTACAGCCAAAGCATTTAAGATTTTGCATCTTCTAGGCAGTAGAGGCATCTCCTGGGACAGAAAGTTGAACCAAATAAGAACCTATATTTGATATTTCTGTGTTGCTGATTACTGCTAAATATTCCCTCAGTTTAGGAAACAATGGAATGGCATTTTTTAGAGATAATAGTCATTTTTCTAAATCTCCTGATAAGTTTCTCAATTTTTTTTTGCTGTATGGCTGAAGAATTACAACATACAATGAAGCTGCAAGGCTAATCATTCGTTATCATCTTCTATTGATCCTCAAGATAGAGATGGAGTGCAGTTAGATGCAAATACTAATCCAATCATATAACAGACGTCCCCATATGGTTAGTCACTGGCTTTGCCTTAAGCCAATCAATAATCACTTTGATGAAGAAAAATAAACTTGGATTTTTTTGTTGAAAGGTTGGTTGTCAGTCACTGGGCTCTGAATGCTGCATCTATCAAGTGATAGCCAGGTGTTACAGACTTCTCAGTCACTTCAGTGTCCACTCAAAAATAGTGCTTGCAATGGGTGGCAGATAACTTAGGAAACAGTTCTCATTACTGGGATTACTACAGAGCCAAGGACAGAATTAACTTGAGCCACACACCTTGCTTCTAAAAGCCTTTAAAAGAGACTAAACACTTTGTAAATAAGTTGGGCTTTCATTGTAATAGAAACAAAAAATGTCCCTGAAGAAACAATGTCAGTACGAGCCGTTGAACACAGGAGGTGTGTGATAGGCTCACCTGGAGGCTTTTATTCTCCCATCTGTGGTTGAACATTGCAAGAATGGAGAGTGAGTCCATAGTAGGCACCTGGTAAGCACTTGGTTTATTCTGTTCATGGGTGCTTTCACAGAAACATTCATCTGCTGTGATATGCGCAGTGCTGAATACAGGCAAGAGACACCAGAAATGCCGACATTTCAAGTGGCTCTACTTCAGCCCCTCTCTGAGTTTGTTTGGTAGAGGGCTGACTCCTGTGTTTGGTCTCAGGCCATGCATATGTCCTCTGTACCAGTTCCTCTGCATCCAGATACTGCATTTCAAATTCTCTTGCATAGGAATTCATGCTGCAATTGCAGAGGGGCTCCGGCAGGTCAGGACTGATGGTGAAGGAAGATGACTGATGATTGAATCTTCACTGTAAGTTCAGTTTAATCCAGTGAATAATTGTTTAATAGCAAATACTCAATATTCACGATGAACTGCCTTTGACCAGATGAGAGCTGAAACAAAGACATTGCAATAAACTTAAAAGATAATGTCAAATACCTGAACATGTAAAGGAAGTAAGACATGCTGTGAGATGCAACACTTAACATGTATTAATTAAATACATTGTACACTGAAAATTATCTCTTCCCTTGGCTTTATTTCCTCTTGGCTTGTAACTTTATTCAGGTGGACTATTTCACAGACCTGCATCAGTTACAAGCTTAAGATCTTCCAATTACCTTCATACCCTTTTCTTTTTTCGTCCTATCTAATGTGGCTTTACCATGCCTTTCAGATGGGCATTTCCTCCTGTTGCTTATCATGGTGCTGAGATTCAGGGTTTTATTTCTCCTTCTGAAATCAAAGCTCCCTTGTCATCTTCTTTTATCCTTATGGAGGCCCAGAGACATGATGACTGAAGCAGGACATTTACTCTCGTATCCTCCATTAGAACCAAGTTCTGTCTTCATGGTCTGTCTGTAATATTTTAAAACTAATGGGTGAGTAACCTTTGCTTGAAGCATTACTCATAATAATGTACATCGTGGACACATCTAGGAACCTCCAGCAGGATGAAGTAGGAGCTGTGCAAGCACAGTCCCTGGACTAAGGAGTGTGGCCAAGTCTGCTCACTATTAGCGTACTTCAGGTGAGTTGCATTACAATATACAGTCAGCTCTGAACTGGGTGGTGTGAAGATACTCCAGCAGACTCAGAAAGAGCAGAGTAGCATTTTTGTGACTCTGCACTAGACCCTCTCCATCTATATTGCTTGCACAGTGCCCATATGTAGCAGTGATTTATCTGCAAGCTGGATAATCTGCCAGGGGATAATGGCAAGGAAACAAAGAACGCGCAGAGTATGTAGCAACACATCGACATTTATAGGTACTTTCCCCCAGCAGGTCTTTAAAATAGAGAATCTAAACTCCAGCAGGTACCAAGCACTCAAAATGCCTGAATTTATTGGTGAAAGTTATTTGTAAGCCAGTATATGTACTGCACGCAACGAGGAACCCCGCGAAAATAACCTTCCTAAAAGATGCTCAAAATCTAGCTCCTGGGCAAAGTCTTTCTCAATATGTATTCTCTAGCTGGAGGATGAGGACAGGTTTGGTAGATGGTCTCCAGTAGGCCTCTGCATTCCTCATTGCATGTGGTGCATCTTTTTACCTTTGCTTGTAATTAGAGCTGCTTTTTGATTGGTCTTGACAGCAGTTTGAAGTGGGGCTTTTGTTCAGAAATGTCACCAGGATGTATATTAATGGAGAGATGCCAAAGGTATTAAAAGCTACGGAGTCCCATGTTACAATGGAGATATATTCTTGTGCATATTCCAGTGCAATCTTTGCAATACAAAAGCAGAGACAAAACATCTTCTGTGTTTCTTCCCTCCTTTGAATTCCATCTTTCACCACCCTATTCCCTTTGCAGATTGGTGAGCGGCAGTTGCTAAATATATGCATAATAGTGAAAACCACTACATAATACACTGCATTAAAAAAGAGTCCTGCCAGGCTTCTAGGTCAAGGGAAGGAATATCTCTTTCTTTCCTAGTTAGCCTATCTTCCCATTTGTCTCCTTTCTCTTTATGAAAGAGCTGATGGGGAAGGTCTCCAGTTGAAGGAGCTATTCAGAAAAAGACCTGACATTTTGATTCAAAATTCAGGCTGCCTCCAAACGTCGTGTCCCCAGTGCTATTAAACAATAATCAAAGTATAATGAAATTCATATTTACTCTGAAAACAAAATGCATAGAGGTATTTGATTTAAGAAAACCCAGATAATTTCCTTAGAAAAGAAATCCATGACAAACGGGTGTGAAATGGATAATTTAGGCGGAGGGTGAAAAAAAAGCAATGCTTGAATCTATGGGAGGAAGAGACAAGAGCCAACCATAGGCAGAAGCACAGATGTTTGCATTCTTATTCTTTAGAGGAATGCACAGACACATGAGGACAAAGGCTTGGAAAGGGCCCCCCATTTCACCAAAGTCCACCCCTGGCATCCCCAACAGTTTGGTGATAGATATCTCAGAGACTCTCACAGCACAGCACACGTGCCAATCCCCACATGCCATCATTTCTGGCCTCCGTGTCACACAGCACTCTGACATCAATAGCAAATTTAACACCTCCAGTGTGTTAAATTAACACCTTCAGTGTGTTTAACACCTTTATTGTGTGTCAGTGAGAACTTGGGTGACACTGGGGAGAAGATTTTACCCCATCTACGGGTAAAAGCAAAAAATTGTAGCCCTAAACCAATGGTACATGTCCATCTGATCTATGGCACAAATTTCTTCTTGACCCCAAGCCTGTCATCAATTTAACCCTGACTTTGTGATAAATCACCCACTACTTCAGAGGTTTCTTGGGATCAGCAGAAGCACCAACTTAACTCACGTGAAAATCCATCCACACGTGGGTCTTTCAGAAGAGGCTGGAGAAAAGCAACCCAAATGTGGCATTAAGGGTGAAAAAAAATCCTTTCAGTCTCTTGCAAATGGTCAGAATTAGCAGCAAAGAGCTAACAGATAAGCGCCTTGGTATTTGGATGAGGGCATTAAAACTAAAATGCTGAAGACCATACATGAGAAGTGTGCCCCTGTCCATCGCGGGCACCCTTGCCTATCTCAAGCTCCAGGGCGGTGTACGAGGCAGATCAAGAAGAGTGAGCACCTGGGTGCTCAGGTTAAAAGTCTTTGTGGCTTTGGGACTTGCAGGTGAAGCGATTTTGTCTGACTGGATGATTTCATTGCCTTCTTCAAGTGTCCCACAGTCCTGGAGTAGACTCTACTGACATGGAAATTGTCAGAGACCAAGCTCTGTCTCGCTCGCCCGACACTGTGGATAGAGCATCTGAGTAACGCCTCTTTGGGTGACTACTCTGTCACTGTTTCTTAAAGCTCTTCTTTGTAAGATGATTCCCGAGCTGTAAACTGATCCCATTGCAGCAGCCAGGTAGGAATTACTGGCGTGTGCTCAGGATTCCCAGGCAACTGTGTCAGGATGTGGCATTGCTTATCCTGTCAGTCATGGGTATGTAACCACAGAGGATAATGAAAGAGCATAAAACCAAGCAGGTGAAAAAGGTCTTTGTATATACTGTTTGTTGCCCTTTAATCTGTCAGTAAAGAGACAGCCACGCTGCAGTTGTTAGGAGCTCTAATGCAATGAGCTGGAACACCAACAAGGACTGGTAAAGCAGCAGTTAGGTGCTTGCTAACCTCACTGATGATCCGCAGTTTGCAAAGGCCCGTACATGTCCCACACAAGTTCACACGGTTTGCCACAACCGGTGGCCTCCTGTCTTACCAGTATAATACATCTCCAAGCAGAGTAATTCAGCAAGGGTGACAGCAAACAAGGATAGCGCAGCCTTGAGATGTTTCCTGGCCCACCACCTAACAGCGTCCTGAAGACTTATGAGCACTGGAGCAGGGTAGGCAGGGTTACTCAAGGGGAATTATTGCCACGTATATGAGATCTCCAGACTGTTGCTGAGACACGTGAGTCCCAGATCAGTGGTAGCCTCTGTGTGACCAGGGTGGATTCTGCAGACTGCTGCTCAAAAGCGATGATCTACCGGATTTCTACTGTTAAAATCCTTGTGTAAGAGTTTTGCTAAGTAGCCCAATCGAAAGGCTGTATTCTGCTCTCAGGGATATGTACACACAGCTCCCATCAATACCCATTCATGCTGAACGCATCTGCCTGTTGCCTGGCACGAGGACATCCCAAGGTGGTAGAGCACCGCAGGAAGGTTCACATTCTTCAGAGGCTGGATAAGAAATGTTGTTGAGCTAAAGAAAACATCAGCATAGTTAGAACTACCCACTGCACTTCACGACAGAGCTGACTCCGTCAGTTCTTGCGCCTGCCCTGCCTTCCCTGCCTCCCTGCTACAGGTTTGAAAAACCCCAGCAATAACACGTATCTCCAAAACCTCCACGGGCAAAACTTTCCTCTGCAGCCTTCATCGCACCTCTCAGTCTCATATTCACAAGCACAGAATTCATTGTATAATCCACAACCACTCAGCACAAAGATCATTCTTGACACCAGAGGAAAAGCTAATGTATGAAGAAATAAAAAAAATATGTAATTGAGATTTCCCCAGAGCAGAAAGGAGTGGAGAAATCTGCCACCGCATATCATGCATCTCACTAACAGATACATATTCATTCTGCTTAAATGTATTCTGGTAGTTCTTATGTATTCCTTGTAGTTCCTAACAATTATATCTGATCTCTTTGTTAGGGACAGAAAATGTAGACTTAATAAGATGTCAACAGACAGGGAGTATAAAGTAATTGCCCATTACGCTATAAATGTGTTATAATCATTTGCCAGAGGGAAAAAAGTCTAATTGAATGAAAACTCTTGATGGTTTCATTATGCTTCTATTAAGAGGCAGTCAGTCCTCCTGATCCAAATACAAGGCTTGACGCTTCTTGCATTTACATCCGCAGAAAATTTGAGGCAATTGCAATGTTACGGATGGATTTGCAGCAATGCAAAGCTGGAGTAAGAGATATCAGAGTGGGTCCTGGCATTTCTGAGCCAGGATGAAATGAAAACATTTACCACGCGTGTGGCTGAGGAAGAAAAATTCAATACAAATGAAAGCAAAGCTGAATAAAATGCCAGCACTTTTTCCAGCAATGGCAGGAATCAAACAAAGTCTGTGTGCGGGGAGAAAGCAAAGTAAAAGGCTAAATTCTGCCTTTCAAATTGCACTGCTAAAAATCTAGGCTAATTATTTGCTTATTAGTTATTAAATAAAACTTCCTTTTCTCTCTCCTCTCTGCCACCCAGGCAGAACACAGCTGTTGAAATCCCTTTCTGTCTTTGCCAAGAGCAGCCCAACCTTTTTCAATCACTCACTAACTCCCTCTTTCTCTACTGCATCTTGTTCAAGCTCCTTGTCCTTGCCTTTGTGCCCTGCATAATTCCAGCTCTTCCCCACTTCGCGTGCTACCCCCACGCATCCTCCATGTCCTACGTACCAACTTCAGCATCCTGTGCATCTGCTTCTCTGTGAACCTCTTGGCATTTTCCCCTCCCACCGCTATTCACAGCCTTCCTGAGGTGCTTCTCAAAGTCATCCCCCCCACCTACTTTCAATACTTTTTGAAGAACCTTTTTGTCCATGACCTTAAATAAACACAACTCCTGGTGGCTTCATCCACTTAGCACATGACAACAGGAATTGTCGCTCCTCTTCTGCATTAGCCTCACTGAATATGTAGCTTTAGCGCTGGTGCGTTTGCCCATGCTTCCCCAGCCCACCCATCTTGGTGGCTGCTGTGAAGCGGTTTGTGAGCTCTGTGGGACGGGAATGGCAAGTTGCTGTGGGGTCCCACTTGCGCCATGAGGAATGGCACATAGATTTGGGTGCCTTCATGATATCAGGAGGAGGATGCCTCTGACTCTTTAGCTGTGGCTCCTGCAGCAGGGGTATCGTGGGGCTGGGGACGGGAGAGAGGTAGCTGGGGTCTTGGGTCAGCCTGGGACAGTTGCTGGTCCCCTGCCTGCAGTGGGAAGCCCTTGCTGTGTCCATCAGCTCCACCCTCCCACGAACCTCCATGGGACAAGGGTTGTGCCTGGTGAGTCCTGTCCACAAGAGGATTTGGGGATGTGGCTCATAAGGTCAGACAGAATGGACACTCCTAAGCTATGGTGTCTTGGCAAAAAAGATTTTTCAGCTTGTTTTGATTGATAAATGTCTAAGTTTTTTTCCAGCAGGAGTAAGCACGAATATATCATGTCTTTTAAGGGCTGATTTTTCTCAATTACCCTCCAAGGGTCTCTGAAGCACCACACACAACTCCCTGAGGATCTGCAGACCGCTGGTGGGAAAGTGTTTGCCACTCACTTGTTGACTTCCTCTGATCAGACTAATGAGTAAAGCTACCTGAGTCTTTGTGCTAGCTGAGGGCTTCTCTCAGCAGTGAGAACGTACCTTGGAGGTAGTGAAGAGCAGTGATCTCTTCTGCACAGGGAGTTCAAAGTGGTTATAAAGCCAGACAGCTGCTTCTTATGCTCACTTGCACGTATGCAAGATACTGTGTAAGTTATAAGACAACGAAAAATCACACTGGCCATTATGTATGTTGTGCAGATGATGTTCTAACTAGGACCATCACCCTAAACAGAGGGAAAATAATTGACTATCTGCTTAGCAGTACAACCTTCTGGCCCTAACCCCGTAGGCTTCCCTGTCTTTCTATCCCTCTATCTAACTACCCAGGCAGTCTGCTGCATACCAAGTCTTTTGCAAACTGGGAATGTGAAAAAATCTGCTCTTACTCCTCCTCTCTATCAATCCGGTTTTCTTTTTAGCAGATTTCCATGCTACTGGTATGAATTCGTACCATTATCAGCATCTTTTTCAAAGATCATGTTCAATATCATGCTCAGCACAATAAAAACCTGAGTTGTTTATGTAAAAAAAGTACTGGGTGGATAGACTCCAGCAGTGAAGCTGGCGTTTAGGCATGTCCGACCCCTCACTACCATTTTATTAAGGAAAATATCCCACCTTTTCATTGGATTTCTTTTTGAGGCAATCACACTGTGCTTCTCGCAACCTCTGAGCTCACCGGCCATTTTCAATCACGTTTGACAGTCGGTTTCCTTAAAGTTTTGCCGAGAAGGACTAGCAGAGAGAGGCAGGTTAGTCCCCCACTGAAGGAAGGACAGGCAGAATTTAGCTGTTACCCAGTGTCTGGATGTGAGCGTTTGGCCAGGCAGCATCACAACCGAGCCAAGGTGGTGCTGTCCTGCGGGAGAGGGGGAGGCAGCTGGGGGCACTGCAGTGCGGAGAAATTTGTGGGATAAAGAGCACATATCCACTGCAACTGAGGCATCACTACTTCATGTTGCAGTATTACTTCGTTACTCTGCATTGCATTTTTATTTTCATTTAACTGGCTTGTGCATTTACATGAACAAGCCATTGCATAATTCTTGAATCATGAACATTTCAGTTAATTTTCTGCCTCTTTCTGGCTGGGGCAAAGACACCTATTTGTCCTGCCTCCTTCGAGAGGGTTATCACTGCATTTTGTCAGGTAGGCTCAATGACTCCTCTCTGGAAAGCCGCTTGCTTGTGCTTGCTGGTGCAAAGGTGTCTTGTACCTGTTGTAGAGATTTACTTTCATTGACACCAATCTCCTAAGCTCATAAGATGGTATTTTGCAATATTTGCTTTCAAAATATTTACTGAGAAACAACCCACCCATCTCAGATCGTTGTTGAGAGTTGTACTTCTGTGTGCGCTCCTCGACTTTAGCAGTAAATGGTTTTGTTGTGCATCAGATTCAGACTCTGAAAGGAAAATTGCTGGTGGAGCTGTATCTGCAAGTGGAAATGTTTCCCTTCAGACAGAGCCTGGTCCAAAGCTACCTGGAATTAATGGCATTTTTCTCCCTAAGGCTTCTGAACACTGTGGATTAAATCTAACTGCAATGATCTAGTTTAGAAATAGAGGAATCTTCTCTATTTTTAGACTGCCTTTTCCTGAGCAGATGAGTGGTATTGGTAATAAATGTACGGTTTCTTGTACACAGCAGTGGGATTATTCATATCTCTGCTGTTTTATATAAACATAGCTACTCTCTGTTCAGAAAAATCCAATGGAAGAAATGTAGCTAAAATGCTGAATTTTGTGTAGCCCAGTGTGCTGACAGACACTGAGCTGCTTTATTTTACACTATTTGGGGTAAAAATCAAATAGAATGAGATGATAAACAAAAACTGGTGTAAAAGATAAACAAGGATCACTAAACCCCTGTTGTTTAAAGATATAAATATCACTGTTGTTTTTAACATTACAAAACCAATTCAGTTCCAAAATATCAGAATTATTTTATCACTTTTGGCCTGTATCTAAAACTCAGTAGTTTTAACATTTTCTTTTAGTGTAACACAGTCAAGGCAACTGGTATAAAGGTGTTAGTATAAGTTAGGAGGAATTCTGCTGAAATCTTTAGCCAAAATTTTCAGCTTGGACGTGGAAAAATTGGAGAAAAAAGTTGACAAAATATGACTTTTAGTGAGAATTGAGCCATTATTTTTCCTGCTCTTGCAAATCGCCTCCAAATGCATAGTTACACTCTGACCTTAAAAGCATCCTGTATTTCAAATATGTTTCTCCTGTTGCTTTTGAATTGCAGTTGTTCTGAGAGGAGAAAATCTGACTATGTTTTGGAGACATATCAAAGTATAGATTTAGGAGACTAATTTTAGGCGCCCAGGCTTGAAGTTTTGACCAATGGGATTACATTAGTATAAACAACAGCAAAGCCCCAAATCTGGGAAAAATAACAAAGCAGAACGATCTTCTCAAAGAAGGACAATCCAACTCTTGCAAAAGCTGCCAAGGATTACTGTAAGGCAATAATTAATGACCATTGCTGCTGGGTCTCTAACTGATGCAGGGGGAATATTGATATAATCCTATTAGTCTGTTGCTCTCATTAATGTACTTATGTCAATTAGCTGAGCATTTTAGCAGAAAGGTGAATTTATGAAATGTTTTTTTTTTTTTCATCCAACATGGATTTCCAGTGCAAAAATCAATTTTGAACAACCACCAAAGATCAAGGTCCATTAATGAATCTTATCTGACACTAATGTTGTCTAATTACATTAAAATGTCACAACTAATTTAATGGCATCAGAGCTCCCTGCTGCATAAACAAACACAAGTTTGGTTACATTTCTAAAGAATTTGATTTTCAGACAGGAAAAAGATTAATAGAAATTCTAGTTTTGACAATTTTCTACATTTCTGTCATTCTTAAGTGTTTTGAAATAAAGAGTAAGAAAAACCTGGGCTCAACAGAATGTTCACCAACATCTCACCAGCCAAAACAACACAGCTTTGGGGACCATTTAGAAAAACTTAATTATCTTTGCCCCTTCCCTTCATTAAATACTAAGAAAGCCTTAGAAATTGGTCAAAGCAGCCTGAGCTGCTCTTTGTGAACCTATTTCTGTGTGTGCTTGTGTCTTGGGGCAGTCACTTGGGTGCAAAGCTGAAGTCCGATGATGCTGTCCTGACTTAAGCACTGGACATCCTTGTGTGTGTGGGGCTGGTGCTCACTCCATGGCTCATGGGATCCTCATCGATGATCCCGCTCTGTACGGCCCAGCATCCTGCTCTGCCCCAACACCCACGTGCTACAGTCAGGGCAGTGCAGGAGAAGGGGTACGGGGCGGGGTAAAACTGGGCTCTGCCCAGTCCCCTGCCTGTGAGTCTGTAAGTGAGTGGAAAAGAAGAGGGACCAAAGACTGCAGTGAAGATGCAGCGAGGGTTTTCATCACTCCAACACACCTGAGCCTTGAAAATGAGTTAAAATAAGACACTGAACCAACAGCTCTTCAAATGACTGATAACTGGGGCAAAGAGAGGAGATCTTAACCTAATTCCCACTGGCTTTTTTCCTTCAACAAAATAAAACAGCAGACTCTTTCACAGTTGCCAGAGCTGGAGCCTCAGTAAGAGATGATGAGAGCTGCAGCCAGCGACTAAGTTCGGACACAAAAGCATTTCTGATTGGTTTCCCTCAAGATGAAAATCTGTTATAAAACCTGCTACTCATTTTCCATTGAAAGAGTAATTTGGGAAACTGTCTCTCTTTGTGCTCTAACTAGGCAGCAGATGGCTCCAGGTAAGTTTTACTTGGTCCTATTGATTTCACTGAAGGGATTTAATTTTATTTCTCAGCAGAGCAGATTAAAATATGGGAGACACTTTATAGGCTTCTGAAATGGCAGAAACTTGCCCCAAAGAAGCTATGGCATCAGTCCAGCACCGAGAGCACCTCTTTCCCTTGTGTTAGCTCAGAGACATCCGCTTCCTCACCACGGTCTCCTGTACCATCATTTGGGTCCAGGGAACAGTGTTGGCAGACCCAGTGCAAAACACAGACAACAAGCAGAGAAAGGAGAAACGAGTGACTCTGAGGAAAAGACGTTCGATGTGATTTTTTTTTTTAAAAACCTGTCCCCAGTGTGTGCTTAATAAATAATTAATTGCTGTTATTTCCAAGCTCAGATCTGTTTTCACACAAATGCACTTTCAACTTCAGTGATAAAAAAAAGGGATGCTTTTTTGTTGATTCTTCTTCAGTGCAGCCCTGAAGCAATAAACCAAATTGACTGCTAAATTTAGACAAGAATACAGTCTGGCTGAGTCATCTCAGAGTCCATAAATTTATTAATAAGGGAGATCAAGACGAGTGAGGAAAGAATCCCTGAGATGCAGAGCTGCTTCTCCTTTTAGTGGGTCAAGGATAGTTTGGGATATGAAACACATATTGTATTCTCCAATTTACATGTTTAAGTCTAGTTTTATTCTCTTAACTATGAAAAAAACTGCACTGAGGAAGAGCAACTGGCTGGACAGCCCTGAGCAGCACTTCCCCATGCTGAGGGTTGCTTGTTCCAGCCTAGTGACTCCATGCTTCTTCCTCTGCTCTCGGGATTGCTGTCTTTTTCAGCAGTGGGTGGGTAACATGCTCTTTTATGAGTAGTATTTCCTATGTGTTACCTAGCAAAGGAGCCCCTGGCAGTCTATTTGAAGCCCTAGCTGATGCCTGCATATTTTTTGCAAAGCAGGTGTGATGACTGATGCTCAGTCGTATTCCTCACACAGTACCTAACTACCTAATCTTCTATCTCAGACTTTTTATGGAGGTGTCTGGGTATTTCACAATTTTTTCCAGGTAAGAAAACAAATCCATACCAAGAATAAGTGATCTGTCCTCAATGCTGCACAAACGAGGATACAGTCAAGCAAAAGATCCGTTGCATGGCAAGGTAGGAAAAGAAAGAGGTGGGATATGAATCAGGACTTGGTTCCCTTCACTGGAGGAAGGGACTGAATCTTGTCTTCCCCGGGGAGGAGAGCAGCCAAGCAGGAGTCATCTCCTCCTGTCCATGCTGTCTCCTTCTCGCCCACCATCTCCTTTCATCTTCTCTTCTCCCACTCATGCCTGGGGATCACCAGCTGCAAGGGGCTCATTCAGCTTTGCAGTGGCAGATTCTGGCAATAACTGCATCTGCAACAAGGAGTATATTAAAAACTGAAAAAGCTAGGATGGAGCTTGGAAGCCAAGGATGTGGGGGAGGAAAGGTGTCAGATGAGAATGGAGGTCATCTGTGGTACCTTTTCTTGCCGGGTAGCCTGTTTTCCTGCAGTAATGCACTTCTGCAGGAGTTGATGAAGGCAAACATGAACCGTCTGTGTGATGCTGCAGTTGCTTTCTCTGGGGTTAGAGCTTGCACTCAGGAAAATTACAGCCTTTTAGCTATTTAGCAGGAAGTTCCCACTTTCATCTACTTTGCCATAACACTTGTGTGTCCATCACCCTTGAGAGTCAGGGAGAGAAAGACAAGAACCTGCTTCTGTGCTTAGAGCACAAGCCTGAGGCTGGGGGACTGCCATGCACTTGACCCTGTTACTAATGACATACAATTTAATCATGAAGTTTTCAGTATCAATCAATGATTATGAAGATTACAAGTCAGACTAACTAATGCAATCATTTGAATTCATAGCCAATCCCCTAAGTAGTAGCATGAACCCAACTCACCTTCTCCAGGTGGCTTCAAAGAGACTATTTACCTGAGGAAAGAGAGCAGCACTTGGTCTACAGCATCACACAAAAGGATCGGTGTTTGCTGTACTTGGCCAAAATTAATTCCAAAATGTGTCAGCACAAAGGTAGGTGACACACCACTGTGAAGAATTTAGGACACGCTGAACATCACTGTAACAAAACCATGTCACCACAACACACTGTACGTGACAGCCTACCCTTTGGACCAGGCATTGCACCCCAGCCTGCCCCAGATTTGTACTCCTGTCCCAGCACACTTGAACCTTGTACAAAGGCTGAAGAGCAAACTCTGGTCTCAGAGCAGTCAGAAGAGCATAAGGCAAAACTGCTTTATTCAACACTGGTGCTGGCTTCCTTGTGCACAAAAAAGGATGAAATTGCTGCAGTTCAATTCCAGACTTCTGCCTTACGTGATAAGGTCTTTATCTCCTTTTTCTGGCTCCCAAGAAGCTAATTAGAGTGTGACTAGATTTGTACCTTGTTTGGGTTGGAAAGCCTCATTTGAACAGTTGATCATTTATGGGTGCTCGGTGCTTCTTGATCAGCCTCTGCGGGTTTTCTTATACCCCATATTTCAAGGCTTGGATGCCAACACACCCCCATGTTGGTGTCTTCTCACTGCTTGCCCTCTCCTGGGCCTCCCTATTACTGTGTGTGCTGCTTCTCCAAACACTTGGTTTGCCAATTTTTCCTCTCCTCCTCAAGTGTGGAGCTGGGTTTCCCCAGGCAGGATTTTGCCCTTGGCTAACGGGAAGGAGAAACAACACCACGATTATGGGTGAAAGTCCCTCCACTCACATTCCCAGGCTACAAACTTGAAGTGGGAGATCATGGACATTAATGAGGTAGCTCTAATTACGCTACCTGCTCCCGGCGGCCAAATCTGCCCTCAGTGGACCTGTTTCACAGAAACTGATAGAGAGTGATAAAATTTACAGCTCCTGGTGTCAGTAAAGCCTTTTGCATTGGTGGGGAAAGAGTTCCTGCTTAGAAACAGCTACTTAACGGTCTTTGGGATTTTTTTTTCCTTTCAATTACCCAAGTTCAGCACTCTACTGAGCAAACCAGGGACAGTCCCCTAGAAGCAATGACTGCCACCTATTTTCACCAGTAGCACTTCTCACATCTACTTGGCTATTCTTCTTAAATTGCTGTCTAATTTTCAGTATAAAGAGTGTCTAACGTACATGCTTTCCATGATTGCAGCTTTATTACAAACCTGCAAGAAAAAATGAGAGCTTTCATTGTTGTTTAATTCCTTTGAACTTCTGAATTCAGCTTCCCCGAAATACAGGCACATAGAATGCAGAAAAAAAAGCGTTATTTTAAAGAGCGCCCAGAATAAAGGTTAACATGTATTTTCTCATAATTTTCTAATAAAAAACCCAAGCAAATAATCACATTCGTGCAATTAGGACATTCACTAAATACCATGTATTTTGGATCAGCTGTTGGAATAAAAACTAAAATTAAAATAAACACATTTCGGAAGCGACTGATGGGTGTAAACCAGGGCTGTAATTCTTGAATGCAGATCCATCCTCGGAACAATGCAGAGCTTCACAAATGTGAGTAATGGTCGATCTGCGCAGGAAAAATAAGAGTAAAAATAAGCAGGGTAAACACTGTTGTTTAATTGACTTCTGCCACTACAAATCTAGGCCAGATGCAGCCCTGGATTTCCAGTCATTGAAGAAAGAGCCTCATACAAAGAAAATCTATTTTGCAAAATACACAAGTGAAAGAGCTTGGAAGGTCACCAAACCTAAACAGTTAAAAGCAATCGCGTTTCAATTAAGTTGAACTGAAACAAACAGGCTTTAGAAAGAACGGTAAACACAGAAATGTTTCACTGAGCATTAAGATGAACAAAGAGCATATATCTTCTGAAATGCCTTTTAAGAGCCATCTCATCCCAGCGCAGACATGAGACATTGCACTGCATAAAGCTCCCAACTTCTCCCCGCCAAGCGAAGCACAAAAATTAAATAGTTTTTCCTCTCTGTTCGAGATTAAATAATGGCAAGACAGCCATCTGAGGCAAAAGGGAAAGAAATGGCTGCACGGTATTAAGAGAGTTAATTATAGATGCAGATTAAAAAGCAAGACTGAGTGGTGGAAGAAAAGGGAAGAGTAACCTCCGGCGCAGAGATACTGACATGCAGCAGTTGTCAGTCACCTAGCAACAAGTTTCCTATCCCTGCTGTGCTCTTTAATTCAGCAAATCTGCTCAGGATGTTGGGCTGTTCTCCTGACAAAACGCATTATGTAGTAGACTAAAGGATACAAAAATCCACTGTACACAACACTCTGCTCCCTATTGACCACTGATCCTTTCTCTCAACCCACAAAAGAGGCTTGCATAATGCTCTGAAAAGAGAAAAGTCTCAACAGAGAAAACATTTGCTTGTAATTGAGATTGACTACATAATGAAAATGATGTTCTTTTTTAAATTCAGCTTGTTGAGGCCATGCTTTTTGTCTCCTGGCTCTCAAAACCCATCCCTGCTGGGAAAAGGGGCAAACATTGTACAAACTCAAACCTGTGGGTTTTTTCCCTTCTTTTCACTGGAAGCACACACACGCACGCATGCACGCACATGCATTTTGTGGCTAAATGGACAAGACCGGCTCCTAAAGACTTAAACAAGTTTGAAAAAAGAGAAGACAAATAAGAAAATTGTGGTGTATTTCTGTGCTGGAGGGAAGCTGCCTTCCTTCTCAAGGGAAGCTGGGGTGCGGAGGGCAGAATATACTTTATAATTGTTTTGGCTAACTAAGAAGTACCACTGTCTGAGAAGAGTCATTTTATTAGTGAATCCATGCAATAAGTTATAAGGAAACCCACGTATGACCTGCGCACCCACATACACACACATCCTTACCTCTGCATTAAAGTCAGGACTGTGCTTTGAGGTAACAATCATCTAAATAAGAAGAATAAACAGGCGGGTGAGTTTAAAAGACCAAAGTCTCAGCACAGTGAACTCTACTACGGTCCATGGCAGAAGTTTGGGGGAGTGCTCCTCAGAGCAGTGTCACTGCTGCCACCACCAGGACACCTGAGGGTGCTGGACCAGGAGTGCTGGGTGTCTTTTCCTAAGACTTATTGGTAGTTCTCTTCTTGAGTCCAGAAGCTAGTAGAAGGAGAGAAGTAGGTAATGGGAGAGAAACTGCAGCCCCATCCAGCTCACATGGATGCCCACAGCAAACTCAGAAGAAAAGCCCTCTGAAGAGGGGTTTGAGCCCAACTGGCACGCTCAGCTCTTTGGGATGGAAACGGTTCATTTGTCCTATTTGTAGAGCACCTAATGCAGTGGAGGACCAGCATCTTGGGAGCTCCATAAGTGTAGATAATGGCAATTACACATGACAAGCTTTTCCTTCGACATCAACCAGTTGACTCTGCAACTGTGCAACTCCAGCTAAACCAGTGGTAACCCCAGAAATGATCTGGAGTCCCTTGTGGAATAAGACTAATCAGCACATCTGTGCAGAACACATCGTTGCATCCAAAACTGAGACTGCAGAGGAGAGGGAACTGATCCTAATGAGTCCCAGAGCACAGCACAGGTAGGGAACATCATGAGCCTAACAAAACAGGCTCCCAGCTGAACTGGCAGAAGTCTAAAGCACTGGTGGTGCAGGTGGAACAGCACTTTCCTCCCTGGATGTCAGAACCGCCTTCTCTTCATGCTGCACATTATAAAAAGAGTTATGTGCCTGTGCAAAAGGAAATGCAGCAGTGAGATTTCTCCCCCCAAAAGCTACCCAAAAGACTGAAAAAACACCTTGGTGCCCCAACTAAGACAAGATGGGAAAGGTGACGGTATAATTTATAATCTGATGCTCACAAAATGGCATCACTTGGAGGGCTGTAACAGGCCAGGATAAGGCTGATGGGTACAATACTTCATCCCATCAAAACAGACACACTTGGATTTCACTCCAGCTCAGGTGTTTCCACCCTCTGCTCTCCTAGAGAGGGAAGGGATGAAAGGCAAGGGCTATCGTTTAACCAGTGAGTATTTCCAGCAGAGATAAAACACATTCCCCACTTGTACCTATAACCCGCAGGTGCTCATTCCTGCCCAAATGCCCCCTTCCCTTCACGGGGCTGAGCACCACCAGGCACTCGTTGGGTGTGTTGCCACTACTGATGCCTGCAAAAGGGGAGAGATTTGGCTACAGCTTACCTGGTCCTCAACTTTGCTCTGCCCAACTAACCATCCGTTCCCCTGCTACCTTCATCCATAGAGCCCAGCTTGCCATACGGGGCTCCTCTGAGCCGTAGCAAGTTGGGGGGGAAAATTGCCAATGGACGTATCTCAGTTGATAACTTACACCCAGATCTTGTGTTCTTTTGTGCTCGGCATGGCAGAGCCAGGGGCAATTGGTGCCTTTCCTTAGGGATCATCTCACAGAATAAGGATAATAATGGAATAATGGTTCACTAATAAGAGATAGGTAATGCTGAGTTTATTCTCTGGCTTATTGAAACATGTTTAACAATTTCTCTTCCATATCAATGCTTTTGCCAGTCTCTTGCATTGTTTTGTGTATCAAATAACAAGTTGGGTTCTTTGTTTCCTTTATTTTAATAGCCATGGCTCTGAAGATAAGGAGGGTTAATGTAAGCAGTATGCACTCCAATGTGAATATAACACAGCCTGATAAAAAAATAAAGAACTGGGAAGGGCTACTATGGATGTGTTGTGCACCCACAACCCAGAAAAAGTAGAGTTTTAAAAGTTTCTCTCTTAAAAGGGATTGTTGTTTTGAAAACAACTCAATTAATTTTCAAAATTTTTCTTCCCACTTTTAAACAAAACCAAAATTTATTTCCAACCATAAAATAAAAATTGTGAAGATAATTTAAACTGATAAATATGAACCTAAGGGATAGCTTCACGAAGCTGGGAATGATCAGAAGGTAATGTGCAACAGTAGAAAAGCCGGTTATGTGAATCTCCTAAAGAGATGCTAAAAACCTGAAATAGTAGAAGGTTTAGAGGAATGCAATGGAAAAAAGCAGAAGACATGAATAATTGGTGTGCTGGTGAAATACATCTTGCTATCTCCAGAAACAGTGTAGTGTTCTTTACTGTAGAATTTGAGACCCTCTGTCACTCAGAGACTGCTGACAGATTTTGTAAGAGTTACAAAGAAAATCCCCTGTGAAGGAGTTGGATCAACCATAGAATATGCATGAGTCCAAATTGCTGGGGGGGGGAAATAAAGCCAAATATTTAGGCTAAGCAGTAACTGCTACTCCTATAGAATGAAGAGAACACATATAAGTATTTACACACATTTCTGGAGCTTTGTAAATATGGTCAACAGGGATATTTGTTTTAAACCTACCTACAATAACAACCTGTGTAAATCCTGCCCTGGCTTAACTCTGTGTAGCTCCTCTCCTGCTGAGCCGGTGCGCACCAACTGTGAAAGGGACCTTGTCTTCTAAACGCAGAATTTCTGCTCAGCAGGGTATTTAATTTTCAGGTATAGTTTTTAGAAGAGTTTTATCTCAGAAAAGATAAAATAGAAGTGGACACTGGGGTCAACGCGGAATAGTTGGATCGCGTCCCACCAAAAATAGGAACAGCAAGAGATTCTCCTGTTGATATTTTAAACTTTAGTCCATGCAAGTTTTAATCAATTAAGATGCATTATCTACCCTCTTAACTTTCTCAGAGAGGATTATCTGACATTTACTATTCACCAGTTTTGCTGAACAGGTTAATAGTTCACAGGCTGAAGTTAGAAGTAAACAGAATTGATCATTCCTAATGCTTTGGCTGAAACGGAGGGGCTTTGTGTTGACAGGCTAGGAGATGTAATGAGCCTCTAGTACATTCTTAAGGCTTGTTTCATTTGCTCTGTGAATGGGGAAAGTAAAATTATAGTCTATAGGTGTTTTCCATGGTTCTTTCATAAGCAGGCCTCCTGACACCAATTAAAGAGATTATGTCATCAACTGAAAAGAAAGCTATAACCTTGTATGTTAATGCTGTGATTACTTAAGACAGGGTCACTGGACCCAATAGAACAGTGAATGACCTTGGTGAAATTAACTTCGGAGCTCAATTCCTAATTAACTGTTTTCAATGAAAGAATGTGTGATTTCAGGCTATTGGTCAAAATATTCACTTTTTTGTGTACAAGGACTTTGCCACCAGAAGTTAGTCTCCAGCAGCATAAAAAACCAGGAATAAGATTAGGAAATGGCAAACAGCATGTCCAGAGCTTGATGAAAGCAGATATTGTGCCCTGGATATTTTGCCTGAAAAACCTTATTCTTTTGAGGTTTCTTTGCCCACAGTGCAAAAATTACAATCCTCAGGAGGAAATGACACATTTGAACACACATCCAGGACAGATGAAATAGGAAAAAATTGCACCAAAATACTAAAAAGTAGCTGTGCCTAAAATATAAGCATATATTTCTACTTCTTTTAAATTTATCATTTTTTAATGGAATTGTAGCATATATAAAAGTCTGGTCAGGGAAGGTGTATTTTGTAACATTGGAGGAATGTGAAAAGAAGACAGGGAAACATTTTTAAGCCGCTCTCTCCATTGTCTCTCGGGTAAGTGTAGTGATCCTCCAAAAGAAGGGTAGATTGCCAGAGCACCCCCTTGACTTTGTCTGCCCTGTGTCACAGGCTGATCTCTATCAGAGATGCACACACCCAGTCCTAGTGCTATAATATTGGTAGGGACTGTGCAGTCCCCTTGAAGCCATTGCTCAGCGCTGAACCTGTCTTGGATCTCTGACCAGCCATGCTACAGTCACATTCGTACATGCTTCGCTTTACAGGGAAAAAATACACATCTGAAAACATTTTCAATACTAATAACCATCTGATCTGACTGTAAAAGAAGTCAGTTTAGCCTGTCAGTCTTTTTCTACTTTCTTAAACATCTTTTTAGGTGTGGTCCAATTCATATTCAAACTAAGAGTCCAAGTCCTGAGGATGTTGCAAATCCAATACACCAGCAAGCAGCAAATTCTCCTTCAAAATTATTATAAAGTTAATGGCAACTTGCTTCCTGTGTAGAAAGATGTCAGACCTGAGCTACCCATATGAACACATTCTACTTCCATGGGGATGAATTTACAGGATCGAGTGTTACGCCTGTGCCAGCTCTGAGTATGGCAGAGGTTTCTTCCTCTGAAGGCTATGAGCAAGGCAAGCATGGCGGCTATCCAGGGTGTCATACTGTCCCCAACCCAGGACAAAGTGTGGGGCTCTGGATCTGCTTCTGCTACTAAATTGTGCAATGGAGCCAGTTCCTCTCTCTGGCTGCTGTGATGGGATGAACATCAAAGTAGGTCAAGAAGGGGAAGCAGGAACCTCTCCCATCTGCCCAATTCTACAAGAAGAAATCATTAGACAAAATGTCCCAGAGAAGCCCAGAGTACCTGATGCTCAGAGACAGCGGAGGTAGCTATGTGCCATGGGCAAAACCCCAAACAGAGCCCGTAGCAAAGCCAAAGAGTGAGCCAGCTTCCTGAAATTCCATCTCCGTTTGCAAACCACATCTGTGCCAACCATACAGCGTCACTGGTTGACCACCGGGCCAGCTGCTCCTCTCCTCATGTAGAATGAAAATCTGCCTGGGCTTGGACACAGACATGCACTGTTCACGGGACCACTCTGAAATATCAGAGCTCAAAAAAGTCTTTTTCCATGGTCATCAGGTTATAAAGCAGCATGCTTAAATGGGGATCCAGCTCTAGCAGACAGCTAGAGGGACTGAAGGAGATGCACTGGAAATTAAACTGGTGCGATCTGGGTAACATCGCTGATACCTGCCTGGAGATATGGCATGTGGATGGGAAGGCATTAATTAAACATAAAGATCTGTGAAACCTGTGACCATGTAATACAGGTGACACAAAAGATGCAATTCACTTCAAATCCGACCAAATGTGGGCAGCTGCTTTCTCTAAGAACCAAGAAAAAATCTCGTATAGCTTTCCGCTTTATTTTTATTGCAGGTCAAAAATATACCCCTTAGACTGGACACGAATGTAATCAAACAAGGCCCAGGGTTGGATATCGCCAGCCTCACAGCGAGTTCAGCCTCTCAGAGCACACTTCAGATAACCACCGTTCACACTCGCGCCCCTGACTAATAAATGGCAAAGGAGCAGTTAGTAAATTCACTGAAAGGTGCTATTATAGGGACATTCTGCCCTCTGAAAGCAATGTATTCTTTACTGCTTGATTGTGAAGGAGGGAAAAGAAAAGGAAAGGAAAAGATTTCTCCCTTCACTGTGGACCACCCATGAAACTTTTTGTCTCCTAATTCTGACACCAGAAAGAAGAGATGCTTGTTGCTTACAGCGATGCCTCGAGCTCTCACGTGCATTTCTCCCCATTACAGTAAGGCTTTGGGAAGCTAATTGCGTTAACGTGTTGTTAGAGTAAAAACAGGTGTTGCAACACCTGCATTTTCTAAAGCTGAATTTCATTAAGAACCTTTGCATTTTCGGAGGGTCAGAGCTTGTGGTTTATGCAGAGGTGATATTTAAGGGACTGGGCCTGCACAGAACCACTAAATCGGAAAGGTTTAGAACTTGTGCCATGAAACCGTGCAAATTATTGACTACCAGGGCTAAATCCTGGATAGTGCTGAGCTCTCTACTGGAATTCGGCATGGGAGTGATTTTCAGAGAGTGGCAGTGGAGTCAGTTTGTGCGATTAACCTTTTGGCCCATGCTTTAGCCTTTGCCTGGACCCGATGACAGTGCTCGGTGCTTTGCAGGAAGCAGCTCCTTAGATAAGGCCCCTGAGCCTGCAGAACCAAAGCCAGCAGGCTCTTTGCCACCATCTTCATTCAGAGTGAATGGGGTAGCTTTTAGTGAATAAATATTATGGTTGCAAAGAACACGACAGCAACAACACTAAGGCTGGAAAGCCTCTCGGCGATGGGGATTTTCTAGGAACAGGGGCCAGCTTCCAGGCTGCAAGGGCTGAAGTGGAAGATCTGCTTACTCACATGAGTAAGGGCTACTAGCAGTAGGAAGGATTGCAAGATTAAGCTCTTAAGGAATGAAGTGCTAACGGGTCTGATGGTGAAGTGGCTCTGCTGTTGCTTACACAGTTGAGGATATGGCCTGTGACATAACACACTCAGCTGTGCAAGCTTCATGTGCACGTGTCCATGTCATAATACCAGCAACTTGCTAAGCGCACATAATCCCTCCCATGAGAGACATGAGAGTTACCTCCTTGTAAAAAGTGTGTAAACTCCTGAGAATATACGCTGCCTTGTGCCAACACTCATTCGTACATTGAATCATATAAGGAGGGGATACATCTTGGGTGAGATACCCTTACTTCAGCAAGAGCCCTCTGCACCACTTGTCCATGTTTGCTAGCGTACTAAAGGGTCAGAGCAGCAGGAAGCAGTTTGAAAAGCTCTATTAAATGCAGAAAGATGATTCCTGCAGCAGAGACAGCAGAAGATGGCAGAGCATCCTCCTTCCACGGACAAGTTCTGGTGCTAAGGGTGTGCAGAATAGAGACCTTAATGAGGCAAACCACTGAACAGAGCTGGGTGATAACTAAGATAACTTAGAGAGCTCATTCAAATACAAGTGGAAGTGGAGCTTTCCTCCTGACACTGCTGGTCCAGGGTTGAGAACATTCAGAAAGTATTTAAAAATCAGTGCTGCTACAAATGCACCATGAGCTTTGGCGAGGTCCAGCTATGAGTCCTTGTGAGTACCGTGGCCATATTTCATGCAGTGCTTCAAATTAATAATTAATACCTATTAGGTGTTGTTATTATTATTATTATTAGCCTCATTACTTACATCCAGCCTGGTCATACTCTCATGGTCCATACATAAAGTGCTGCATGGTTTCATTCGGCTCACTACAGCTTTCAGCCCCATCAAATATTTTGCTGAAACTTGCCAGCTGCCATCCCTCTATCCCTCCTGGGTGCATTGAGTTGCCTACCTGGAATGCAGTACTTCCACAGGATGCCTCTTGCCCTGGACACACAGGCTAGAAACCCATCACAAGGGAAACAATTTAATTACTACCATCAATCAAAACATTTAGTTCAAATGCTTTATAGCACAGAAAAGCAGTGGCAGGCTCTAAACCTCTTCCCCAGAAAGCAGATTTGCCTTGTAATGATTTTGGAATAAAGTTTTCCAAGGGGAAATGAGAGACGAGTGGCAGAAACGACTGACATCCGTTTCCTTCCTTCTGTTGTGGGCCATTTTCAGAGGTGATTGACAATGTCTTTCCTACTGTCTTCCTCTGAAGTCCCCTTATTTTCTAGCAAATATGCAGTTCCTTCCTCCTTTATCACTATTGGCAAGTGCACAGACCCTGGAGAGCAGCTACTTTCTGTGCATATGAAGATGGCAGTGTGTTGGCACAACTATTTTTCACTGGAGCAGCATTCCCAAAGCAGCCTGAGAAAAAGGACACAGCCCCAGAGAGTCTTCTGGGGCAGAGCAGGCTCCAGCATGGTCAGCTCTTCCCAGAAGATGCTCTGGCAGCAATTTCCATGTGAGCTAATAACAGTAAAACACTGCTTTTATATAGCATCCTTCTCACCAGCAGATCTTAAAGCACTTTACAACAGCAGCACCACTATCTCCTTTTCAGAGGCAGAAATGATCGGTCCCCTGGTCATTTAGGAGGTCATCATACAACCAAGAGCAGAGGAAAAGCCACTTGAGTTCTCCAGCCATGGCTCCAGCCCCTAAGCCACACTACTCCTTCTCCCCAACAAGAGCCAGGGAAGGTGGTAAAGCTACTTTTATGCTGTTTGATGATGGAAAGTCAAGCCTCTATCATAGCAACCTTGATGTTCACATTTAGGATGCCTCTGATTTAAGCCCTTGTTTGACAGGTCTTCTCCTTCACCTTGCGAAGCCCAACCTACGAAGGCAGGGCTTGCAAAACACAGGAGGCAGTGGGTGTGCAGCTGCAGGACTGTTTGAGGAAAACACTGTGGTAGCACAACTTGTTAAGCTCAGCCTTCCCTCAGATCAGATGGGATGCTGTGTCTTCCTGAGCCGAGAGCCTGGTGCCAGGGTGCCTCAAAGCCACCTGCTCTCCTGCCCACGGACAAGGGCTAAAGGCAGCACATGCCATTGGGCCGCCAGGTTCAGAGCTGGTGTCTGAGGAGGAGATGAAGACTGAGTCAGGCTGCAGATTGCAAGAGCTGGAGCAGTCAGGGTGAACTTCTCTTGACCTTTCCCTAATCTGTTGATGTTTGAGCACAAAACCTCAGGCTTTCATACACCACAGGCTTTCATTCATTTTTACAGATACATTCACGCTGTGATTATTCCAGGTTTTTCTGCTTCCATTCCCTGGGAACGACGAGCCAGGCACAGGCAAGACATCTTCTGCCAGCAGTTACCTGCTGCTCTTTGTCACCGTGCTCCAGCGCTATAGCATGAGGGAACTGCTCCTCTCAGCCTTGCTGTGCTCTTTCCATCAGCTGTGATTTTTTTTCCTGACAAAAGGAACTGGAGCCCTCTTGTGTTGAGTTTTGAAGCTTGCAACAATCCCTTTAGAAATCCCTTTAGGTTAAGCCACCCCAGCTTCACCGGGATGCTGCGGATGAGCTGCTATTAATTAGGAACCCGTCTGCACTGCTTGTCTTTGCTTTAGTAGCGACCTTATATACAATGATACTCCAAAATAGATTTCAGCTTCAAAAGCCACAGACTTAATTATAAAAAGATAAATAAAAAAATCTTATGATATAAAACCAGCCTACTCTAATCTCAGCTACTGAAAATGGTGGCTTTTTAATCACTGGAGTTTAATTAATAGGGTACAATATATGCCAGCTACATAGGAAGCATATATTAGAAAGAGCAGTGATGACTATAGGATTTGCAATTTCACTTGAATTTCAAAGCTGCATGGAATAAATCAAACTTTGTTCATACCTGCTACACAGAGCTGTGCCAAATGACAGATTTCCACGGATGGGAAACTCGGAGTGAGTTTCCCGAAACCTGAGATCTTTCAGTATGTGGCTGTGGTAGAACAGCACACACACTTTTGAAGAGGCAGCATCTGAATTGCTGAGAATTCCTGGGATTATTTGAAACTGATGTAAAATTGGTGTTATTTTTCATTAATTTTATTCATAAATTATGCTTTTCTGCCTCTTTTAGTCATATCAGCTTAGCAGTGAAAGCTGATGTTGAAACCACTTTAAATACTAGTATCAGTATTTTATTTTGAGAAACATTTATTTATGCAACCACAATCATGTCACTGTTTCAAAGTTGGGGAAAACCTAGGATTATATTTGCCTTAGGTTTGTATGTGGGGAGGCATTTTTATTTGTTGTAATACCCTTCTGATAAAAGTTGCTATAAAACAATCTATTCAAAGACATTTAAAATTGTTTCTATTGCAGACTCATTTAAGACATCCTAAAAAAATTGTTACCTGTGCTCTGAAGTCCTATATACAGGCTTCCAACAGTCTCTAGACAGGGATCTTAATTCTATATTGTGTCTTTTAAGGCCATTTTATTAGAAGTTGTTAGTATTGTTATTATTTTTATTATTGCTGTTGTTGTTGCTGCTGTTGTTATTTGCTGCAAATTGCAATGGTATTTTACAGACCTGTGAGATGACAAGGTCCTTGCCCTGTAACACTCATACTCTATCTCAGAGACACGCAATCTATGGAATAACATCACATAGTATGTGGCCTTGTAGAGACACACTCCCTATGAAAGTCAGTCTTAAAAGGTCCCAGTAAGGAAGCAGTTTCTAAGGAGGGTTTTGAAGGTGGGGAAAAAGAGACGTCACACTATTAGCGTGAGTTGAGCCCCTTCTGCCACCAGTGCAACACTTGGAAGACTGAGACCCAAGACATTCCCAGACAACGTACTCACTAGCAAAGAAGTAGATGCAAATGTTGTGCCTTTCACTGCTTTCATTGCACATTGCCATCTCCCCTGTCTCTAAGTCCAATCCAAGACCTTGTGTTTCCTCTGTGAAAGAGAGAACCTAAGCTGTGGACCAAGATTCTCTGCAGTGACTACAGCTTTCCAGGCTCCTAGCTTGTAAGACAACACAGGAACATGGCTTTTTATGAACTGCTGAGACACCCTCTCAAAATTCAGGCCTTTTAAAGATGCTTCCAGTAGTTCTCTTGGAAAAAAAAAAAAAAAGCATTAATAAAAATGCCCCAAAGCATTAATCACTTAAAAAAATCTGTCTACTTTTCGTTGGCAATGTAGATATATTCAGTACAGGTGAAGGTCATGCTTGATCTTTCTCCATTTTGCTTCCTGGTTGTCACCATATGTCAAAGATCACGATTATAATCTGACACAAAACCGTCTTCGGCAAGTGATGCATTTCCTCTGCTTGTGCTTAAATACAACACCTACAGACAAAAAGATGTTTTATGTTTCAAGACTGCAGGAACAACCATTGGAAGAGATAACTTATAGGTATTTCAGCTTTTACTGTCTGGATTGCAGAGCGCATCAGAGATTGAGCAACAGCATGTAGTTGCTGACTTTGACCCCAGCACAGCTGAAATGGAAATAATTGATGCCGATAGTACCTTTCACTGAGAGAGAGTTCCTAATACCTCATGCAAACAGCAGCTGTGTGTCTGAGAGACGCAGCGGTCTAACGAAGCAAAGAAGGAAGACTCTGACAGAAGACATTATGGTAATGTACTGTAATGGGACTTGCTGATTTGAATAAAGTAGCATGTTAAACACTCCACAGTCTCTTTACTCGGTGCCATGGCCCTATTTACAACTCTATATTTAAGATATTTGCACTCAATACAATTTGAGACAAGCCAACATGGCCAGATTACAGTATTTTTCCATTTATTTGATTTTTAAAAATTTAAGAAGGATACATAGAAACTTCATCCCTTGGTGGAAACCTGACAGCTATGAACAAGCTTTGCGGCAGCATTCCCATCGTTTACCTCTTGGATGCATCTTTTGAAATGAAACATTTGTCCCAAGCCCAAGGTCAGCACAAAGTCACCTGTCACTTGTAGAAACACTACTGGTCTCAGGAAATAACTAACACTTTTCTTTGTAATCATTAGAGTAATAAACATGCTTTATTACCCATTCAAAAAAGCAAGCATTAATAAACTTACCTATTAATAGCTGTAGAGCATCATAACCCATGTTGTACACATGGTATTGTGCCTCAGCCCAGGCCCTGGTTGAGCGCATGCGTTCCTCCCGAGTCAAGCACACGCTGCAGCAAAAACAGATGATGGATGCAATGACAATGTATACCATTAAATGATTACAGTCTACTGCTCCCTTAACCTCTGCAGCACTTTGTTCTTCAGCCACCTTTTGCAATCCAGCCTCTCCTTCTACATCCTGATTAGAGCACCCATTCTTCCTTCTGCTGCTGCACACCCTCCCCCAGAATATCTCCCTCTGTCACCTTCACCTTCTTGAAGACGACTGGCTTCATCATCTGTATGGAGTCACTGATGGGCCAGGTGCTACCTAGACGGGCTGGGTGTTGTAGACAGCTGCCCAGTGGGAAGCTGATGGGGCTACTCCTGCTCAGCACCCTGAGACACTGGTTTTGGCCAAGGGAAGAATTAGACCATAAGGGCCTGATCCTCTTCCCAAGCCCTCTGTCCATTGAGATCGCAGCTTGCATTTATAAAAGGAGACATGGTTTCTTTAAGCTACAAATTGCATTTGTAGTTTTAATTAAAACTTACGTTTAACTTGAAATGCAAACCTTTGTTTTCTTCAAAGTTCCTTGACATCATTTTCCTTAAAATTAAAGAAAGTTAAAATGAAAAATTCTCACGGAGATTGAAATGTTTTATTTTGTTGATGGCAAAATGGCTTTTTATGAACAGCTTAATTAAATCTATGCAATTCACAACTTTCTGAAATAGCTGAAACAGTGATTATTTGTTTATTTATTTGATATTTGTCTTGGCTGAGAGATTTTGCACCTAAATCTTTCTCCCCATTTTACCTAGGGACGCTGCTGAGCTCTGGGGCTCAGAGCTGTCCCCCATGTGTTATTCTGAAAGCATCTCTTGTATTGTCTCCCTGCTCCTCAGGCGCTGGCTTACATATGAAGGTGGCATCTGCTCCTTAGTTATTTGACTTTGTTTTGCCTGGTACTCTCTGTTTAACACACCAGGAGCTGAAGAGTGCTACTGCTGGTGGAGTGTTTCTGCATCCATATTTAACATCTTCCCTATAGGTCCAGAGATATCCTAAAATCCTCCAGTGGAGGTGTGGATTTGGTGGGTCCACCAGAATTTGATGCTGAGGGTTGTCTCTGGTGCCTGTAAATCAGGAACTCTTGGCTTAGAGAAGATGGTGTTGAAGAACATGGTCCTGAAACCTACTGAACACAGCAAACTAAGAGGAGCTTTGTGCGCAATTTTGCTGCCCCTTTTGAGGGGTGAAGATAATCACGAGCCGACGCCATCCGTCACAGGATACCACGCCACGTGATATGAAGCTGAAGAGGAGGGCTAACAGCTTGGCATGCCCCATGCAGCCAAGAGTTGGGCAGGACCACACAGGAACCTGCAGCGTGGCAGTCCCCAGCTGCTCATAGCTTTTCCACCACGCAAGGAGCCCTCTGCAATGTGCATCGTGGGATAGGATGGCCAGCAGCATCTGGCATGGGGGCAGGGGGCAGCCTTGAAGTCAGAGTGAGCCGTGACACTGCGCTGCAATGTCACGAGCTGCTACTGCTCGTAGGGCTGTGGAGAATACATGAGAATTGACAGAGAGGTCAGGGAGATAATATGAAGGAGCTAAAGCGGCTGGAAACCTGGAGAGAAAATGACAAATTCTTTTGCACTTTTTGAAGCTGAACCTTATTTACTTCTGGGGACAGATGATCTGAAGAACTGATATAAACTAGTGGGTAAGTTAGAAATTCCAGGAAGCTAAGAGAAACATGGGTAATGAGTAGCAGAGGAAAAAGAAGCAAGGATAATTTGGGATCTAAAATCAATCCTACTAGAATTTTTCACTTTATTTAAGGAAATATGCAGAAGATAACTCATTGGTTAAAAAAAACAAAACCAAAACAACCAAATGTATTCATGCGTGACTAGACCTAAAGTGTAATTCTCTCAATGACATGATGGTCACCCTCGGTTTTTTTAGCTTATATGGGGGAGGAGGGAGACAGCAGTCAGCCAGTAGGTCCCCTGACAAGGCAAATCTTTCATCTTGCATAAACCTAACGTAATTCCCTTCTTGCCACAGGAACTGCACTGCAGACACTGAATTTCTGGTTCGTAACACTCTGTGAGTGGGTGTTATAGGGCAGGAAGTGCTTGCACAGGTTAGGTTCAATGGAGAGACAATTTGCCGAGTGTCCCAAGTTTAAGTGCATCATATTTTAAGTTCTGCAAATGCAGGAATGCAAACTGGCCAACAAACTTTTGTGAATTGGACCACAAGTCATGATTAATTTATCAAGCTATTCTAAATACATCAACTAAAATAATGGAAATATAAACAAAAGTTATGTAATTCCTCCTTGCCTGTTCTTGGGCCCTGCTTCTGATGGTGGAAATATAAACTGAACTAGAGCATATAAAAAGATTTCCAAGAAAAAGCCTTTGTTTAATGTTTCCTGTGCATCTGATATTCCACTTGCCTCCCAGATGCATATATTCCAACTCATGCTTTTGCCGTCCATAGAAAATTCCTCCATCTATTTATACTTTCAAATCTCTGATCTTATACATTAATAAATAGTAATGAAGTCCTGAAGTAAATGCCAATGTTACAGTTTCACTGGAGATCTTGCTGACATTTATAACTATCTGCAGCTTTCATGGTTCAGGACACTGGCAGAGCTTACAGATTCTGTTAAACTTTATAATGTAATTGTACATATGGTCTCTCTTTTAAAAGTATAATGCATGGGATTTATGGAATATTTCTGTTAGGCAGCACTGTGTGTGTTTGCTTGCTTTATCAAAAGCCGTGTTTCCGTGTGCGTGTATCTTAGCTGACCTACTAAACCCACCATTTTTCATCTCAGCTGACACCAAACAGCACACAATCTGGACTTTCCCAAGCTATGGAAATATTGCTATCTTGTGATTACTCACTACTCCAAATTAGTCATCCATTTATATGTCTGTCCATTTATACGCTAGGAGATAATCCAACAAGACTAATAGCCATTTCACTTCTTGTGTATGTCTTTGTCTATCAACAGGATTACAGGACTAGGTTCCCCGTGGTGGAAAGTTTAGCTCAGTGACCCAAGAAATACTTTCCAACTGAATGCTGTCGTTGCCCTGCTCCAAAAGGTAAGAGGGAGGAATTTTACAATACAGCCTGGAACTGAACTGGGCATAGGACAATCCTAGGCCAGGGATTTTGCTGCTGGGGTAAGGCCAAGCTGAAGAACTGAAGAGCATCAGTAGCAATTAGTTTGAGTCTGGCTTCTCCCAGAGACATTTAAGTGACCAAGAGCAAAGGACTTGGGATGGAAATTAATTTCAGCCTCAGATTCAGGGGTGGTACTGTGATCTCTGAGCCAGTTTCTTGCTGAAAGCTCCTAATCACAAAATATTGCCTAACTCTGTGCAGAAAGACAGGTGCCATAACATACATTCCTTCAATAGACAGAGTCCTAAGTATCCAGTATCTTGCATTTATATGAAAAGATGGGGAAGCAGGAGGGAATTCTCCACTCCAGAGAACTATGTCAAAGTATGGCTTCGCTCCTTGTACAACAGGGAAGACGACTGCTGCCTCTTGGCCTCCCAAAGGTCCTCCCATCCGAGCAGGAATCAAATAGCTGCAGCCCCTCATCTCTGCTAGAACTGGTACAAAATCAATAACTTCCAGGTAAAATAATGGTTAAAGCTCCCTTTTTACATGGTTAAACTTTCACACTCCAAGGGAGTCCCATGCTCAGCTGTCCCCCATCTAACATTAGATTTGATGGAGGCCTCGGGACAGTTAGAATGAGAGGAACTGTTCAGACAAAACTTCCTCGGTTTGTGTGCAAAAGACGTCATACAGATACAGATCCTTCCAGTAACTCTGCACTGCCTACCTGGGATGATGAAAGGAACTTCTCTCACTTGCTAAAAGGATTCTGCCAGCACTTCTGAAGCCCTAACACTACTCGCATTTAAAGGAAAAGTATTATGTGTTATGACTTCGGGAAACTTTTTATAGATGAACCTCTGGAAACAGCCACCTTAATCCCCTGTCTGGTCACTAGCGATGTAAGACCTGTGATTGCCACTGCTACTGCTGAGGAGACCTTGAAGAGAACGGCCAAGGCAAGCGGGATGGACTACTATAGAGGTAGATACTACGTCTCAGAAACATGCGGGATTTTGCTTGCAGGCTGCAGGATGGCAGTTCTGAGCACACCATGTAAAACCAACTTTTTAAGAGAATGCATGAAGGACCTTTAGACTCTCTTCTCTCCAGATTTCCGGAGATGTATTTGTACTGGCCTAAAATAAATGTAACATAGAGGAAGGGAGAACGGCTTGCTGCATATGCCACAATACAGATCAAGTCAAGCGAAAAAGCCAGCGTTGGTGGCACATGAAAAATTACCTCCCTGAAGCAAAGTAGGCAATGACTTATTTATGCTGGCTGGAAAAATCGCTTGTTTTATACACTTGTTCTTCTCCTACCTATAGCTCTTCCCAAGTAAGGCTAACTAGCCTGGTGATTTTGCATATCAGATCTTTTTATTAGACACAATAACGTCTGTAGATGCTGGCTAATGTAACGTGTGAGTTAAAGCATTTGGCAGTGAATCATGGGTTAAGACATGTAACTCCATCCCCATTTATCCTCATTCTGATAAAGGAAGGAAAAGCAGCAATGAAATAATTGTGTATCTAAAGAAAGGTTGTAAGGCCATGTTCTGATCCATATTTAGCAGTGTTAAATTGCAAAATGACAATGAAGTCTGCTTACATTCAACAGAAAACTGGAGAAAAGTGTTTGCCCTAAGGTCCAACCTCAAGGACCTGAGAGGAGTGGTACAGAAGAAGGTAAAGAACTAAGTTCTTGCGTCGGTATCAATACCAGGATCTGGCCCAGCAGTGAGTTGAGACTGAGATTAAAGCAGTTAAACTGCTTTCAGCATACACAGTGAGTCTGGTTAGGACCCTTGCCACTGGCTCTGCTTTGCCTTCTCCATGGCTGAAGACTTTGTCCAACATGCAGGCACGTGTGTGACCCCCACCGAATGCTTCATGGCACTACGGTGTGCAAAGATCCCACTCGAGACCCAAGGGCTGTGCAGAGGCAGGCGCGGTCCTTGCTGTGAAGACCAACTGGTTGGTTTGAAACCAGAGGAAAAGAAGCGTAGGGTAACAGGAAGGGGCGGGAAGGGCGAGTGCAGTTGGATGTGCGATGTCTGTGCCCCATTAAGGGAAAGCTAGTTGAATATTGCTAAAATCACAGCTGGAAAAATGAATTTTAAACATCTTTACGTGAACTCACCAAATTAGCGCACTGTTTGCTTTATTGGCTGGAACATCTCGCTACTAACACAATCACTTCTTGAGCTATTTCCTTGCTAACGAGTATAACTACTGCCAGTTCAGATAAGCCCATAGGTAACAAAACCACATCCTTTCCACATTTTTTTTATTTTGATTCTCCAAAGACGAGGTCTTTTAAAGGTCATATCTTGACAGAATTCCTTTTTTACCCCCCCTGTTGTGCTAAAATAGATCAGTATTATTGACCCTGACAACAATGCCTGAAAGGTTTAGTGACAATCTATTCTGTATCAATGAGCACATAAAACTGCTTTTATGGGCTGGGGCACTCCGTGTGCGTTTGATAGCAAGCAGATCGGCTTTTCCTGGCAAGGCATCAAGTAAAAAGATTTAATGTATCTATCTCAATGTGAATTGGATCGTACCCTCCTGACATGAGATCCCCAGCCCCAGGGAGAGCCGTGCTCAGCGCTGTGTTGCTGCATTAGTCACTCGTAATGGCTACACGAAGAAACAGAGCATGACAAGAGCTAAATAACATTGTGAGTGTGGAAATGTCCAGGTTTCACCAGCCTCTCTGCTTTCCCAGACTTCTTAAACATGAAAAGCAATAAAACACTTTTAAAGTGGGCTTTTTTTTTTTTTTTTGAAACCACTCTTTTTTGAAGCATGCTTTGTAAAGGGAGATCTTGCATGATGAATAAGGCAGCCACGGGTCCTGTTGAGGATCAGACAAGAACTCTACATTGGCTCTTTCAAGTGGCTTCAGGTTTGGGGTGGTAAAGCAGGTGATCCGCTAACGTTTGACTGCTCTCCTGTTGCTGACTCTGGTTTCAAAGGGGCCAGTCCTCAGTCTGTGTATGCTCTTACACCTGCTCTGGGGCAATAGGTCCCTCTTAATTGAATTTTTCTTTTCCTCCAAATTCTTTTCTTCACTGATGCCTATTCCAAAATAATAAACAGAAATAAAGTTTAAAGTCTGTATTTGGTGAAACTCTGGCCCAAATGAAGGCAATGCAAATGTGCCAGTGGTGTCAGTGGGGGCAGGATTTCACTTGTTTAGTTAGAAACAGGTTTTGCCAGAATCCTGACTCTTTCCCCTTAAGTTACAGTGATTACTGGGGGAGAGGGGAAGGGGGGAGGGAGAGGGAAGAACTATAATAGATAAATAGATGAATAAAAAAATCACACAGTAGGAAAATATACGACTATTGTTATTCTGGTGTTTTGTATTAAAATTTGAAAAACAAGGCGCATGAAGAAAAGAAGACAAAATGGAAATGAAGAACTTTGTTTCTTAATTTATATTTCTCTGGTTTAAGGGGTTATAAATAATCCTTGCTAATGGCTAAGTTACCTCCCATCATTAGCCTTATCTCCACAATGCCTGTTCTATCATGTTGTTCATTTCAGGGTCAAAAAATTCATCTGGAAAAGCAAAAACACACAGCAGATTTCCCCAAACCCAAGTTAGAGACACCTTAACCAGCCCTTTCACTACTCCACCACTGGGAAGTCAACCAAACCTTTGTGTATTTGGCCTCAGGGTGTCCTCACTGTATTACCGTGTCTAGAAGTGGCATGGAAGCATCATGGCAACTCTTCGTGATCTCTTCTGGAGATGCAGGATTGTTGTCCAAGGATCACAGAATCACAGAATGACTGGGGTTGGAAGGGACCTCTGGAGATCATCTTGTCCAACCCCGCTGCTTGAGCAGGTTCACCTAGATCAGGGTGCACAGGACAGCGTCCAGGCGGGTTTTGAATATTTCCGGAGAAGGAGATTCCACAGCCTCTCTGGGCAGCCTGTTCCAATGCTCTGTCACCCTCACAGTAAAGAAATTTTTTCTCATGTTCACGTGGAACTTCCTGTGTTCTCATTTGTACCCATTGCCCCTTGTCCTGTTGTTGGGCACCACTGAAAAGAGCCTGGCCCCATCCTCTTGACATCCACCCTTTAGGTATTTGTAAACATTGGTAAGATCCCCCCTCAGTCTCTTCTTCTCCAGGCTGAACAGACCCAGGTCTCTCAGCCTTTCCTCATAAGAGAGGTGCTCCAGTCCCCTGATCATCTTTCTGGCTCTCTGCTGGACTTGCTCCAGCAGTTCCCTGTCCTTCTTGAACTGGGGAGCCCAGAACTGGACACAGTACTCCAGATGTGGCCTCACCAGGGCGGAGTAGAGGGGGAGGATAACCTCCCTCGACCTGCTGGCCACACTCCTTTTGATGCATGCCAGGATCCCATTGGCCTTCTTGGCCACAAGGGCACAGTGCTGGCTCATGGTCAGCCTGCTGTCCACCAGCACTCCCAGGTCCTTCTCAGCAGAGCTACTTTCCAGCAGGTCAACCCCCAACCTATACCGGTGTGTGGGGTTGTTCCTCCCCAGGTGCAGGACCTTACACTTGCTCTTGTTGAATTTCATTTGGTTCCCCTCGGCCCAGCTCTCCAGCCTGTCCAGGTCTCACTGGGTGGCAGCACAGCCTATCAGTCACTCCTCCCAGTTTGGTATCATCAGCAAACTTGCTGAGGGTGCACTCTNAGCCAGTCACGCCATCATAGAAGACTATCAGGTTGGTCAAGCATGATCTCCCCTTGGTGAATCCATGTTGACTACTTCTGATAACCTTCTTTGCCTCTGCATGCCTGGAGATGACCTCCAGGATGAACTGCTCCGTCACCTTTCTGGGGATGGAGCTGAGGCTGACTGGCCTATAGTTCCCCGGGTCCTCCTTCTTGCCCTTTTTGAAGATTGGAGTGACATTTGCTTTCCTCCAGTCCTCAGACACCTCTCCTGTCCTCCATGGCCTTTCAAAGGTGATGAAGAATGGCTTGGCAAGAACATCCGCCAGCTCCCTCAGCACTCTTGGTTGCATCCTGTTGGGGCCCATGGATTTGTGAGGATCCAGTTTGCTTAGGTGATCCCTAACCCAATCCTCCTCAACCAAGGGGAAGTCCTCCTTACTCCAGATGTTCTCTCTCACCTGTGGGGGCTGGGATGCCTGAAGGCCAGCCTTAGCAGTAAAGACTGAAGCAAAGAAGGCATTCAGTAACTCCGCCTTCTCTGCATCCTGCATCACCAGGGCCCCCACCTCATTCAGCAGCAGGCCCAGTTTCCCCAGTCTTCCTTTTACTGTTGATGTATTTGAAGAAGCCCTTCTTGTTATTGTTGACATCCCTTGCCAGATTGAGTTCCAAGTGGGCCTTGGCCTTCCTCGTTGGATCAACAGCTTCTGTATCAGTCCAAAGGCAACTGGTATAATTGAAAACAACATTTGGAGAGGAAAGGTGTAGCTCACTGTGGCACAACCCCCAGGACCAGAGAAACACTGAGTACATTCTTCCCACCTGTGTGGGAAGGGATGGGACTGGAATGAATGTTTGCCTCTGTATACACACATTACTGAGCACCACGGTTTATGCAGAGACCCCTAAAAATCCCATTCCTCTTTCCTTCTCAAAAGAAAGAGCGCTACTCTCCCAAGAAAGGATGTTTCTGTACTTCATATTTCACCCATATGAGCTTGTTTGATTCTGCAGTGGCAGAAGGCACAGAGAATTGCAGAAAAAGAGCTTTGATCATGGTAAACTCAGCTGCATTACATATCTCAATGCAAGTCAAGGACCACCACCATTGCTCACAACATCAGCTGAGCACAGCACAGTTGCTGCAGGTCTAAGAAATCCAACTCAGATGGCTGGTAAAGCAAATTCACTGGCATTCAGATTCCTGCTTCAATCATTTAAAGGGTAGTTTGCAGATCAAAGGGGTCTTGGAAAAAATGAAGACCCAGGTTATTTGAAATACAGTCTTGGTTGGAATAAGCCACCATGGGGTTCCTTTCCTAAGGCAGCCCCTACCTCCAGGTGTTGCTCTGGGAATGAGAACAAAAGGGGGAGGTAGTGGAGGATGAACAAAACCCCCCAAAAGTCAAGGACAGAATGAGGAGGAAAAGAGAAAAGGTTAATCGTTCCATCACCAGCAGACTCCTGAGCAGGGCATTTGTTCATCCCGCATGAAAAGTCCTTCCTTTGCCATCCAAAACAATCATCTGGCATTTAGCTTGCCTTCAACCCTTTTCCCCCATTTCAAGCATGTAATTATTTACACCAGGTGCATTGCTTCAACCCATCTCTTATGACGTCCCCATTCACAAGTAAAGGATTGTAATTTGCCAGCCTTCACTGAAGTTTCTTTGTACAAGTCTCCTACCCTGGGTGTAACGTTACATTGACAAGCGGCACAGCACAATGGAAAGGGAAATAGAATTTACCCAGTGAACAAAGGGTATTAGTGCTCCCTGCCTCTAACCCCAGGTGACCGTACAGAGCTGACTGCAGGGTCTCTGGTGACAGAAGGCTTGGGTCATATAAAATCCATGAGAGTGGCAGCCGTGCTGGCAGACAGCTACACCTGCAGCAGCCCACGGCTGCGCACAACCACGCTGCTTTGTGCCGTTACTTCGGTTAAATGCTGCCGGTGCTATTTAAAGTTTAAATTAATGAAAGATTTTTGCCGGCAGGGTCCTCAGTGCTGATGGAGGGTATTCAACTCAAGCGGCATTCACCCCCTCCCTTCCTGGCTGCTAACAGAGATTGCCCCATCACTGCTTGATTCAGACTGCATGGTCTGGCCTTTTGTGCACGGAGTTGCCCTGAACTTTGCTGATGGCTGCATTCAGGATCAGGTGCGGTAATAGAAATGCTGTGAAAACTCAGGTCTCGTGGCACCCGTGACGCTGCCTCTTTGTTTCACTGAAGCTCCTGGAATTTGCCTGTTGCACCCATATGGGGCAGGACTGTCCCTTTGTGTGCGGCCAGTAACTCCCCAGCCAGGCCTGATCCATGACAGATGCCCCTGGGCACTGCTGTAAAACAAATAAACAGCGACAACAGTAATGAGGGGAAAGTGAGGAGTAGAGTTATTTCAATTTGCAGCTCCTGTCCTTTGATTTGGGTTGATGTAGCAAGTGCAGGCATGGATGAACCGGGGGATGAAGAGAGTCTTGAGTGCTCCTGCCTTAGCCCTGGCTATGTAGCGCACGTGCCACTGCATGCGAGGCTGCTTGCAAACACAATCCCTTTTCACCCCTTGAAATCAAAGATGTCTCCTGTCTTTCCCTCCCAGAAAAATCCCAAGGTCACAGACCTTCACAGACAGAGATTCAAATAAAACTACTGAGACAATGATGCGAGGTAAACACTGTCTCTTCTCCCATCACTTCTCATTGCTTCTCTTCCTTGAAAAGCATGTGCAATAAGCTAAATGAGTCTGGGATGCTAGAGTGGAGAAATTCCTGCTTGTTTAACTTCAGCCTACATCCCCCGGCCTCTGTTGCTTCATTCAGACTTTCAGAGCGGAGGCAGTGGGAGCCCCGGTTCTTCCTTTCAGAAGCAATTTTGGTTCCCAATGAATATGTGGCACACTCCGGCCATGCTTTCTTATGATCCTGCCCCAAATTTTCCCTTTTAAAAACGGCAGTCCACTGCTCCTAGTCTGACCTCCAACCAGGAGGCCAGAGGCCAGAGAAAGGTGCACCGGGGAAGGGTCACCATGCCATGATTCACACGTCACACCTGGAAAAGTGGTGTACCTCAGGGGTTGATATAGGGGCCAATACTGTTTAACCTTTTCATTACTGACCTGGGTGATGGGAAAGAGTGCACCCTCAGCAAGTTTGCAAGCGGTATAAAATTTGGAGGAGGGGTTGATAAACCAGAGAGTTGTGCTGCCGTTCAGAGGGACCTTGACAGGATGGAGAAGCAGGACAACAGCAATCTCATGAACTTCAACAAAGGGAAATGCAAAGTCCTGCACAGTGGAGCAATAACCCTGTGCACCAGCACAGGCTGGGGACCAACTGGCTGGAAAGCAGCTTTGCACAGAAGTACCTGTAGGTCCTGTTGGACACCAAGTTGCCCATGGGCCAGGAATGTGCCCTCACGGCACAGAAGGTCAACAGCCTCCTGGGCTGCTTCAGCGAGAGCATTGCCAGCAGGTCAAGGGAGGTGCCACCCATGAAAGCCCTGTTAGAGCACAGGGAAATCTGTCTTGGACAGGTAGGCTCGCTGGGAGCTTTGCAGCGGTGGTGGCCCTGCCTCAGCAGAGCACTCTCGGCTCTGCTGCCATATATGCTTCACAGACGCTCGAAGATTTCCAGTCTCACCACAAAACCTCAGCCCTGCTGACATCTGCCATGGGAACTCCCCACTGCACGGCCATTAAACCAAAGGTTACAGGCAGCGCTGCAAGAGAGATTCCCAGCAGGGAAAGGAAGGGTCGGGTGTGCTCCTGCACATATAAAAATTCATTTTTTATAATGTTTCCATTTCTTTTGCTTTCTAATCCATTGCCAAACGCACGAAGAAAATTCAGGGGAGGGCAGCAGTACAGAATTTGCTTCCTCTGAACATCCCTAAAGCAGCAGCTCACAACAGACTTGGAGAACAGCATGCTGCTGGTGGCTTTGCTGAACTCAGCATAACCTTCTGCTAAAGCCCCTTCTGCTGTCTGACTTACCCCTGCTAGAGCACTGCTCCTTCTGACACAAGCGTGCCCGTTGCTTGCTGTGAAATACTCTACCGAGGCACCTTTCTGCTCTTCCTGCAGATGCTTCTGACTCATGCTGATCTACCAAAGATTAGGGAATCCTGCTTTTGAAGTGCTCTGAAACATGTGCTTTAAAAGAAAATAAATTAATTGAAGCAACGTTGGTCCGAGCCCTATCAAGGCAGAAATCAGACAAGAGGCAGGAGGAATGTCCTTGAGTCCTTTTTTCATGGCTTCCTCTGACCCACAGCCTGGAGGAGGAAGTGGGCAGATGTTTCAAATGGAGACATTACATCACTGGGGTTTTATATCCTCCATCTGTATGAACTGTAAGACATAAGTGGGGCCAAGCATTCCTAAAGAATTCCTAAAGAAATTAAGGTATGAGCAAGGCACGTGCACAGCCCCAAGGTGTAACTTGTAATATGGGAGAAGTCTGACTTCCCTCCGGGGCAAATGAAGACCTGTCCCTCCTTCCTATCACCTCCACCTTCTCCCTGTAAACCTGCAGTTCCCTGTAGAGCTCCCAGGACACCTGGCCATGCCCAGGACCATCTGTGCACTCACTGAGACTGGTGGCGTTAGTGAGTTAAAACCAGGAGCACTGGAAAATAATTTGCTTGAGGGACACTTCTCTTCTAGGGCATTTGAAGTAACAGTCTCAGCCTTACTGTTTGACGCAGTAGATATTTCTCCCGTGGACAAATTATTTTGAATTGGAAAGGAATAGCATAAAAAGTAATAAAACCTGCCTATCTCCAAATTGGACTTGATCCCAAGCACTGTAGGAAATGGGCCCACCAGTGGGATGAGGATCCTATTCAACATGCAAGCCCTCACCAGGCTTTTGCTTGCCTGGTTCTCCACGGTTTCCGCAGGTCACCCCACAACTACCCTTAGAGGTTTTCCTCAGCTGCTGAAAAGAAGAACACAGAAATGGGTTAGAGGCTGCACTGCAGCATTCTTGGAGTTTTCAGGTTCACTTGGGTCCCAGGCATGTTTGTCCCACCCCACCACCTCTCACTGCCTGACTCTCCCAGAAGAGGAAGTGCTGTTTGAGAGGTGAAGAGCAGAATTAGAGACATCGTCCCCTTGGAAAAGCTTTGGCATCCCTAGGTGAAGGCTTTTGCTTAGTAAGAAGCACTGCAGACCGCAGGTGTAGGTTTACCATATCGCAACATCCTGATTGTTGAAGCACACTGCAAATGCAAGTTTTTTATCAGAGACTACAGATTTAGCCTGTAGATAAATAGGAGACCACCAGCTTTTGATTTTCTATTAATTTTCTAATAATTCTATTTGATTTTCTATTAACTTTTAATTAATTCTATTAGATTTTCTATAAACTTTCTATTAATTTTTCTATTTTGATTTTCTATTCCATTTTCTCTGCTATTTTTTCATCATTCTGCATTATAATCAGTTGAGATGAACAGACAGTTCTGGCCTTTTCCCATTCGTTACATGGGATTGTTTTGTTTATCATTAACTTGTTTCTCTCTTTGCTGCTTTTTGTTCTGGAAAGCATACCCTGACTGCAAAGAGAAAGACGAGGCAAGTGCAGCATTTTGACCCTCAAATTTTTGTCCAAATTTCTACCGCTGAGATGTCTGGACCTTGTCTTCATACTGGCTGCATTTTCTACTGCTCAGTTCTGCAGGAGCCAGACTTAGTGGCAACAGCCCAGATCCAGCATTCACCACTAACCAGGAGAAAGAGGCCATCCTATTCTAGGACATCTCCCTGAGAACAGGCAGACAATTATTTGAAGCACAGGAGGAAAGAGGGTGAGAAAACTTCAGTAGTGACAGCCTATTTTACAAGCATTCACAAGTCTCATTTATAAAAAGGAGATTACCACAGGAAAATTCAGTGTTCACAGCTGGCTGAAAAATCCCTCAAATATAGTTTCCTTTGACTCGCCCTTCTGCAACAGTTGGGACTCGGTCTGAAATTCAAATTAACTTTCATACCCAGCCTACAATTCCATTTTGTGCCCCAAAGCAAAATTTCCTGCATAATTGTGTGTATTTAGGTCAGTTCTCCATTGTTCGCTTCTGCAAAGAAAATAGCTGATTTGCTAGTGGAGAAAATTCCTAATACAGTTTTCAAAAGCACTTTTGCAATTAGAGATTGTGCTCCTAAATGAGACTGGAACATAGGCATGTATTTGCTTGGGTAATGTCTTGAGACTTTTTATGTCTGTTTTTGACAGCAGGGTGACTCCATTTAAACACAGACCATATTTGACATTTATACACGAATAAGCTGGTTTGCCAAACTGTATTTTAAAAAGTAATTATCCTATTTTCACAGTTCTATCAAATATTAACCGTAAGTATGCCATATGTGCAAATATTAATCTAAATAACATTTAATCTAGAGAAATAACACTTATCATCTTTTCCTGTTCTAAGGTTCTTTTCACTGCAAATCTTCCCTACACTTGTGTGAATTTCTTTTGTTTCTGAGTTTCTGCTGGGAGCAGTACTCCATTAGTATCTTCTGGTTATGTTTGACTGTAAAGCACCAGCCACATGCATGGACAGATCCGTATAAACATTTTAACTTGTACAGGTATAGAATTAAAACAAAATATCCTGAGCTGAGTCTAACGAATAAGAAAGCTCTCTTGAATGCTCAGTTAATTGGCTTAGACCAGGGATCTACGCAAAGCAATGCCTTTATCTCTGTATCTTGCAACGAAGCAAGGAGCACAACTCAAAACGTATATTTTCTCCACATCTTAGAGACCCATGGTCTGGTCTTGTGGCTGCATAAAAATTTTTGTGAATGTGCTGCCAGAACAGGTCCAAACAGTTTGAACACATCATGCAAAGTCCCCATCAGGGCTGTAATTCAGGGCAACGACACCAAAGGTTGGGCGGTGGAAAGCCAAAAGCTGATGCTACATGTAGATTTCTAGCCATTAATTAAAAAATCAAATCAAATCTCTACCACCCCTCTCCCCCAGATGCTTGTGAGGGACAACAAAGCGTGGCAGATCTACCTCAGGATGCTGGGAGAGAGGGGAAAAAAGAATCAGGTCAAAGCACACAATATACAAATCCTTGGGATGCCGTAGGGCACAGTATGCAACGACCTCAGACTGTTTTGAAAATCGATTACAGAAGGCCTTCAGCTGAATGGAGTCAATGACCCTATCTATGCACAGCAAAAGGAAAACAGCTACGTCTTCTCTGAGCTAATACACACGAGGGTTCCTGGCCCAAGATCCTCACGGTGGCTAGCAAAAGGGGACCTACGGAAACAGCCCCTCCCAGCTATTCTTCTTCAGAGCAGGAGAGGAAAACATTCTTTTCACAGAGATTCAACTTCCATGAGATCAAAATAGACAAACCCCAGTTTTCCTCCTCCCCTTCAAAAAAACATCACCAGCTGTGCTAGGGGTCACGATGTAATAGACAAAGAACGTGTGTAATTCAGGAACTACAACTGCCTAATGAAATACATGTCAAAAGAGACAGCTGGCCTGAAGGCTTGGGCTGCCCATTGTCTTTGTCTTAAGGTTTTCTCTAGCTAGAAGTACAGGAGAATTAGGACTGGTGAAACAGGGCGAGTTTTATTTGGTATATCCAATTGCCAATGTCTTCTTTTTTGCACTTAAATCGTAGAATCATAGAATCATTAAGGTTAGAAAAGACCTCTAAGATCATCAAGTCCAACCATCAACCCAACACCACCATGCCTCCTAAACCAGGCCCTGGAGTGCCACAGCCTTAAGCTTGCACCCTTCAGGACTTGGAACTACTGTGCAGTTAAAGGCGTTCTGCTTAGACAGCGTAAGCCATAACCAACGCATGAGAACAAAGGGGTTTGCTCCCAGTGAGCAAAGCATTCAAACACAGGAGAAAACCACTGAGTGTGATTTGGGTAGCAAAGAAGTGGCAACACTAAGCTTCATGATGCTCCAACAGACATAGAAAAATGAGTCTCATTGTGTTACTACTTGGGAGAGACTCTGCTTGTGATAGCTGTTTCCATCATCCTCATTAGAGCAGGAGAACTAGTAAAGTTCTTGGTTCAGTGACACGCATCGAGTCCGCTCTCTCCATCAGTGCTTGAAGCACTAAAGATATCTATGCTAACCATATAACAACATTTCTGAACTCATAAAGATGAAGGAATTGGGAATAAGGTTGGAGACCACTACTTCTAAAAAACTTGTAAACAGGAGCACAGGGATTACACCGCTTACAAGCATACACTCTTGCAACATGGAGAACATGATACACCAGCACCAGTTCACTAGACTAAACACATTTTCCAGGCAACGGTGCAAAACCTTTTGAAGTCAAACAATACTGAAGTCAAAAAAATAAAAAAGGGTCACAAGTAACTCTGCTAATTTTCTTTGCCTTAGCTAATGTAGACCATACAATTGTGTCTTCCTTTGTTTCTCTTTCTTCTTTCAGAAAAAACCCATAGCAACGGTAGAGGAAATGAATTGCGGGTTCAGTGCCACAAAAACATATGAATGAGCTTACTTTTAAGCACGCGAGAAGCTCACTGGCTTCAGCTGGGACTGAATGTTCAGCATATGCTGCAGGGCTCTGCCAACGCAGGACCTACCGAGTGGAAATGGAAAAAATGTCTACATGCGGTCAGATAAGCTGAGACAAGGTATTCATACTATAGCATGAATTAGCCACCTGTAGAGATGGTAGAAAGAGTTTAGCTTTTTTAGCAGCGCACCCAAGAGCCTTAAACCCTATTAGACCAGGTGATGTAGAAAGAAAGTGCGCACTATTCCTAATAGGAGAAAATGTAGAAAATGCACAGAGAAGATGCAAGAGGGAATATAACAACACACCTAGAGGATGTGCAGACTTTTACAGAACAGTCGGGCAGCTTCAGGCCAAGAAGAGATGGTTGAGGAAGAAAAATCAAAGGGATCAGCTGTATGCGAGAGGTGGCAGAAGGAATGCGCTTCACTGCATGCAAAGCAAGAACCAACCACAGAACAAGACCCAACTGATTTGTGTACATAGGGAATATAAAAATTAGGCTAAAGGTTACAGTCTACCTAGAAACAAGGTGATAAGGTGAGTACAGCCCCTTATCAAATTTTAATACAAAAGCTTTGTATTAGCTGTCAGATAATAAAAGCTGGGCTGTGGCCTGGAGCAGCTTTCTTCTAGCACTGAACTCATGCCCATGCCGAGGTTTTCAGGTGCAGGTAAATTGAGCCCCTCACCCTCAGCTTAACATCTGCAACCGGGGCAAGGTTCAGCCTATTAGGTGGCCACCTATTAATGTTTCCTAACAGAAAAACAAAGTTTTCATATTGAAACACCTCTAAGTTTTAAGAGTGTAAAAGCATTAAGCTGATATATTTCTGTAATTAAATGTTTACATTATTTCAATTCATGCTGTACATTTCATTGCTAATATTTTCAGTAAAAGCCTGCTGAAATCAGTCTTCTGTTTTGGTTTTTTTTTTTTTTTCCGCTGAAACTGATTCCTGATATCCTGCCAGTCTCCAGTTCATAACTGGGAGTCAACAACAACCAACTGGAGAGTGACTTCACTTACTTTCCTATTCCAATTGTATATAGTTTTCTGAGATAGCTGAAGGTGAGCATTAAAATCCCCCAAATAAACAAAACATTGCAACAACAGCAAAAAAATCCAAAAACCCTCCAAAGTGAACTTATTATATGAATATACATAATATGAGTATAATATGAAGTAAACCATATTAGGATTAAGACTGATTTCAGTTGATTGTGTCACTTCATATTCTTCAGGTAACAGACTCCCACTATATCCATGACAGGGGTGAGCACTACAAAAACAATAAATTACTCTTCTAAAGGAATACTTCAAAAGGCTTCTGGCCTTTTGGAAAAAGTAATTAGGATAAGTAGGAAATGCAGAAAAAAAAGCACCGCTACAAAAGACCTGGAGGAGAGCCAGGTCCGAATATCCTATTCCTACTGTCTACATCTCAGCCTAGGGACTCCACAGGTTATTTTAAAAACAGAGCAGAACAGCTTTTGTTTCCTTAAATGCCTTTTTTTCTTTGCATGCTTGTAACATACCTTGAATTATTTTGTTCAAGTAAATGATACACAGCTCTTTTATGCTGTACCTTTTGTATGGTTTATGGGACAGGATTCAAGTTTCAGAGGAAGGTGACTGTTCTCACCAAGTTATACTTGGTATTCACGAGCCAGCAGCAAACTCTGACGTACTATGTCAGAGCAAAGGGGAAGAGCCATGATGCAACTTCGGCAAGATGATACTTCCTAAAGAGAGTCACCAGAACACTGGACAGTGTCATAGACACTTCTACTACTAAGGAGGAGAGGTAAAGACAAGAAAACACATATAGCTAATTGTATTTACTTCATATCTGCTCTGCTGTACAAATAAACTCACTGGTTTAAATGTCTGTTCGCAAACTTTTAATTCAAGACAACTCTAAGTGGTAGGTCGCAGCAAAGTTTTCAGTCCTGTTTAATAGGATTAAAATCCTGGCTAACAAATATTTTCTTGAAGTAGAGGGTGAACAGCAGAAAAAGTTGCTAATCAGGAAAAGAAAATAAATCTCTCTCACAGCTGTGGCTCATAAGTAGGATCTTTGAAAGGTTGCGGATAATTTTAAGTTCTCCCACTTTCATTAGAAACATTGAAAAGTTTGCATTAATTGGTAAGTACAAATTAACTTAATCAATATATGAATTCTCGTTACACTGATGAACTTCCAGTCCTGCAAGCTCACAAATGAGAGCCATACACCAACTTCATTCAACTCCCAGAGCCTCTCTTGTTGTATGCATATTTGCAGGGATAATTGTCTTAGTTATTTCTATCAGTAACTGTAAACAATTCTTCTTGCTACTCTTTGCTAAATTCACCTTCTCTCCTGCAGAACATCGCATTAGAATAAACTCTTATATTCTTAAAAAATGCTGAAATCTAAAATCGAAATCACCGTTAAATGACTTAACTGGGCTTCAGTGCTCTACCTCTTTTAAATTAGCCCACGTAAATGCTGTCTGATTAAATTCAGCCACAATGAACACCTTAAGTTAGCTTAGTATTTCTATCTAAACAGCTCGGATGACATTCAAATTTATTATTACATGTCAAGATTAAAAAAAAATATTTAAATTAACCAACAAAGCTATTCAGAGGTACATTATTCTTTGACTTTGAGGAAAAATACACTGAAACGTAAACTTCCAGTTAGATGGGATAAAACATTGTTTTTATAAACTTTGAGCTAGAAAACAAAGGGATATGCTTTGTCTCCCATGTTTGCTCCATTAGTGTGAACCAAGGCTAAGAGTCAATCATATCGCAGCAATTTTAGTTTTTTAATCCACAGCATATATTCCCTCATTTTGCTAGACAACTCAGTAGTTCCGATTTTTAATCCTTAAAGGGATGGGGCTGTGTCTTTAGGAAAGACAGCTTTGCTCCAGGTCATAGGTGATAGCAGAACACCCTCCCACCCCCTCCCCTGGTTTAATTTGTGGAGTCCCATGTCAGAATCCTACCAGCTCTCTGTCTATATAAAGATTTCCAGGGAAGACAAATGTGAACCGATAACATATACGCTCATTCTCCCTCCAAATCATACTGGCTAAAACCAGTGTAAAGATTTCTTTTACCTTTAGCATCTTTAAATTCTTACAAATTATATAACAAAAGTCTATCCTGTATTTTACAGTACTGAATCAGGGCAGAAGACACAAATATATTTTGCTCTCGTGTGACTTGCTTTTCTAAAAGTTGGGCATTCTAATCAATTCCTAGCTCTCCCGAAAACCCCAGACCGGGTGGTCTCTGGGGAACACAGTGGCTGGGGCCAAGCGCACGCTGCTTTATCTTGGAATTTCAACATGTAAGGGGAATACCAGTGAAAAGGGGGATTTTTTATTACTGCAACTAAAAATGATGAAAATAAGCACTCAATATTCCATTTTAATATAACTAGAAAACTGAAAGAGGCCTGATAAGTTTGTAAATTAGTGACAATAAATCAGATGTGAAAATGGTTTATAGCATACCACTCAAATACACACACACGATGTAATTGCCTGTTTTATTTAGTGGAATCATTTTTGTAGATTAGAAATATTTCCAATTCCCATTTACTCCAATGCGAGCCTCCACCATCGACAGGCATAACGCAGTTTTTTCAACTGATTCCAAACCAAAAAAAAAAAAAAAAGGACAATCTCAAAAGGTAAGTTAGAAACTAAGTTCACACATTTTCTTTGGGACCAGGAATCTGTACATAGTACAAAATATACATTTATTGAACTTTCTGTAAACACACAGTTTGAATTGTGTAAAACTGGAAATAGTGGGTGAACTACGTGGAGAATAATTTATTATATATTGTTATACATTCTACTTAAGGAAAATAGTTATGCTTTTGTATATTACTCTGTTAAATTTATAAATTCCATAATGAAGCTGTGTAATCTGCAAACATGCTTTTCAAGCTTAAATCTCTCCATTCGTAACACACATTTATACAGGTCATCAATGAAAAAAGTTACACTTTCCACAAAATAGATATAAAGAGGTCATGAATTTTCTAAAAAGACAGGCACAGCATGTCACTACAAATGAAACTTGTATGATACGATGTGGAGTCAATTCCGTGAGAAGACAGGTGAAAACTCTCTAATTCAGCATGTTTGTACGTGGTCTTAGTAACAAGACAGATGCTAGAAACCAAAATCTCTGCTTTGAAAGATTTATAAAGCAGCCAGTTCTGGAAATCAAACCTCACACTTTTCAAATATCCAGTATTCCCTGGCTAGGAGAATCTAGGCTTTTGTCTCGTATTAACCCTTCGTCACTAGTAATTTAGTTTTCCGAGTAGTGAACTACCCGGCACGATTTGCCAAGAACATTTGCATAATTCAGCACTTACTCCAAAAACTAGATTCCTGGCACCAAAGAGTTAGATCCAGTCAATAAATACAACTTAACTCCTGGTACTCAAGGTCATTGCAAATTACACCATCAGCAGTAAAACGTATCCTAGGAAATCCCAACTTCCAGCATCAAACGGTTGCACAGCATTAACCCGCAGAACGCGTAGTAACAGGTACTGCAGCACCTCACGTACTGGGGACTCTGTTGTATAATGCCCAGTTTCTAATTTAAGAGTCTGGACATATGAAATTGCAGCAGACGTGCCAGTCCAGCATCAAACACTCAGCAAGAATCCTAAATTCCCCTAAAAACACCAACAAAGATCCTTTCAGTAGCTCCATCACTGGACATGGAAATAATGCTATGTAAATTCAGCACATTTATTCCTGGATTTTTGGGTCTCATTGTTTTTCCATCCCACGTAACTCATTCTGGGTTTCATCCTTTTATTTATTCTTTACAGCTAAAAGCACTACATCAAAGACCGAACCTCTTAAACTGTGCCCTTCTGATGTTTTAAAAGAAAAAAATGCTGCTTTACATGTTTAAAGAATTATGAAATTGCTATCTCCAATTAATCTAACATTTTGCTTTAACATTACCACCTTCTTCCCTTTGGCTTTGAAAAGCTTTTTCAAAACCAAAACTGAATAAAGATTACATTTCTTTTTCATTCCAAGAAAAGCGGGACAGTTAAGGCTCCAGCAAGACATGTGCAAACTTTATGAAGCGAGTGAAGCTCCATCAATGTCAGCAGGATGTAAAGTTAAGTACATGCCCGATTTTCCCAAGACTATCTTAATTTAATTTTCCCCTGTAGTTTGAACAAAAATACTGTGCTTCAGCCTGAAATCCCAACAGTGAAAATGAAATCAGCTACTCAGTATTTCCATTGCTCAGACTGGGTTGAATTCAGTAACGCAAATGAAATTAAACTCTGGACTTTAGTCTATAGTCATTGATAGAAGTAAAAGTATGTAACGCTTTATGATCCGCCAGTCTCAGTTTTCTCATTTTTCTTCTCAAAGATATTTCTCAAAAGAAACAACAATGGCACTTCCTTCAACTCTGAAGGCTTGCTCACAATACCTATGGAGAGTCCTGTCTACTTTAGCTGTAAAAAACCCCATGCTCCCACCAGCTCTTCAGAGCCATAGGGTCAACGGAAGCAAAAATGAATTTCAGTTTTAGCTCAATATCATTGAGCGAGCTGAGAAGCGCAGATGTAGTGCTCTTAAAGGAAAATGTTACTATCTGACACAGCACTCACCCTTACAAATAAATGGCTAGTTACGCAGTAGTAAGGACCATTGGTTTTATTTTTCTTTTTTTGGGGAGAAAAAGAAAAAAAAGAAAAAAGTACATGTCTAGTGATATTTTAAAAAGCATTTGGGCAGGAATCAGTACAAGTTAAGTGTAAAAATCTGGCTAAGCATAAAACAATATATACTCTAGAAATCTGACCTGTCATCCCAACTCTACTGAAGTTTTGACACTTTCAGAATAGAACTACTTCATTAATTCTATAAAAGGCATTTTTAAAGTTAAGCCCACTTTCCCAAATTTTGTGGTTGCAAAGGTTAGGGGGTTTGTTGTTGTTGCTGCATTTCAAGCCTCCCCCCAAACCCTTTCCTAAGACACCGTTATCACTCCTGTTCTCTTAGCCTGGAAGCAAAGACTTTAGAAGAGTGTCTACATGAAGGGGGGAAGAAAAAAAAAAGATCTGGCTTACTGCTACTCAAAAGGAATATCAAATAAAAACATAAATAAAGCAAGGAATATGCATAGAGCCTACGTCACTATAGGTCAACAACTCGGACACAATCAGGAGATCAAAGCTCCAGACCTTTTTTTCACTTATTAATAGTAGAAATATTTGTAGATTTTTCTAGAAACAAGTTTTCAGCAGGAGATAATGTAAACTCAACCTTTAGCACGCTGTATATATTTTTTTTTCTTGAAAGCATTTAGTGGTCCATGAGAATAAAGAAAAGCTTTAAGTTTTCCTACAGCTTCTTGAACTTCTGTGAACAAACGCCACGGCCCAGGTGACTGCTACCTCATTTACAAAGCAACATTGTAAGCAAAATAAGGCTACGAAGAGGTTCAGAAGGTGCATGCCTGGGTCTGCAGAGACCTGCACACCATGCAAGCACTCCACAGAGACAGCTCAGAAAGAGCTCACCAAAAGATCGGATTCTCTGATCAATATTTCACAGACAGGTCAGTCAAAAGTACTTAGTCCCAGACTGTTACTTTGAAATTTTGCTCCATTTTTACAGCTTATAGCAGGAATCACATTCATTTTATGCACTACAGTATCCTAGAAATTCACGTGTGGAGCATCTTTTTACCACTTAGAGTTAAAAAATCTATCCAGCCAAATAGAGACTTTACACCCTGTATTGGTATATGAAGGCTCGGGTTGTGATCATCTCAAACACACGTAGCAGCAGGAACAAGGAGCTATACTAGTTATCTAGGAGACATTATTTTCACACCTCATGGAGCTTGGCACAGAGTAACAATTCCATTTTCTACAGAAAACTGTCAGGTACAGCTCTATAGCTCTACACGGTTTTGCTGTTTCTGAACCTATGCAAGGTACATCAGGTTTGTATTAAAATACTGTATTTGCCAAACGATGAGGAAAAGGGTAACATTTTACTAAAGGTTAGCCCGTTACAGACGTGGCCGAGTTTAAATATCAAGAAATTTAAATATACCAAGTCATTTGCACATAAAAGCAATTCAGGAAGGTGCAGGTAGAGATGAAGGTGAACATCTCAGCATGAGGAAGCCCTGATGTACATTGAAACGAGGTAAACTGTTAACAACCATATCATTAACCTAACTGTGGCAGCCATGCTGTCTATCCCACAGGACAGAGCTACATCCATCTAGAGAAAGCAAACAGAAAATACGTTTGTCAGCATGGAACTCATACGCAAGACGACATTAAAACCAGTGTCATGATCCCAGTTTTAAGAATGTTTACCAAAGCAAAATGTTTGTCTTAAGTACAGAATGGAGAAAGATCTGCAAAGCCTTCGATACTCCCTACACAGGTCAATCATTTATCTGCGTTTAGGGTGTGGTCTCCCAAACTGTGGCAGAAGGGGTGGTGCAACCATTCCTTTGCTCTCAGTGCTGTCCCCCGACTCTGCATCTTGCCCTCTCAGTACTGTCTCCCTGCTCTACATCTTGCCCTAGTACCAGCATCCTACAGCTGGATTATCAATTTACCCAGCTGAAAAGTAC
>WAAD01020802.1:2277-19248 GCA_013389945.1 Fregata magnificens
AGGCTTTCTAAGCAGAAGAAACTATTGATCCCATGTCTAGCTTTATAACATATGAATAGAGAGTGCAATCCATTATAAAGTGAAAGCAAAACCATTAGCCTCCTCAAGCATTCAATTAGACTATTACTTTATCTACCTTAATTGATGTTGCTAATAGTATCGTATTTAATTGTTTCATATAGGTGGAAAACATGCTTGTTAGTGAGTCTCAGGTAATTCACAGAGTGACATTTAAGCAATAGCAGCAGAGCTGTAGGTGGGTTCCTGATCGATGTGTGACATATCACCTTAGTCTTCCACTGTGATGGTCTAAAATGGTTTGTATATGTTTCAAATGGATTCAGTATACGGCAGCCTATGTGCAGAGGAATGCAAGTTTACTTTCAAAGGGACAGTGCTTTATCAAATAGTAGCACTTTCATTGTAGTAATTATTCAATAACTGTTTACTAATGTTGTTTCCTCATGTCCCACAATCTCTTCTGAAATGTTTTGATAACAAATGATTTTAGTTATGCATCAAGTGAGAATTTCTTTTCAGGAGATATATGCACATGTGTACATGTAATAATATATTAAAAATGTGTATTTGTATATGTATGCATTTGTGCATATACAATATACATATATAAATGTATCTATATATCTTTGTATCATGGATAGGAGGAGATCTGTGCCTCAGATTCAGAAATACAGCATTTGCAATAAAATATCTTCTTTCACAACTCTTACTCACCTTATACATCTGCAAGGATATATCTAACATTAAAACTGAGTCAAAGTAGGGTAACAAAAGCCTCCTGAAATTTGATTGACCTAAAAAAGAAGTCAGTGAAGGCGCAAGACAAAAATATATGAGACATGACAGTAATTGCAAACTCTTCCATCCAATCTGTGTAAACATTTTGTTCGTCTCTACTAGTAGCCTGTTCTTCATCTCCATAAATATTTGCAGATTTTTTTTGCCTGAATCCACGTGTTCTGAGATTGTGCTTAGGACCCTGCATTTTCCTTCCAGCTGATAAAGTTTCTGACCTTCACTGAAGAAATGAAGTTGTACTACAACTTTTAGATTGCTTAGAATGATGTACAATATATGACTCATCTTTTTAGAATTTAAAACCTGTATTTTCTTAATGTTTTCTTCTGCCTGGAAGCTCCTTTAAAAACTGGTAAAGACTCTGTCAACTTCAAAGATAAATACAAGTTCCAGTTCATCTTGAGTAGTTATTTTGTGGAAGCTTCAAAACCCAGCTCAGGTCTGGGTTATTTAATAGACCCTTACTGTTTCAGAAACTTCTTACTGATATTGGAAATAGGGTTTCATTTTTCTGACATGAAAGACTGACTGACTCCCTGGGCTTGCTTCTAACAGTGGGCTGGCAGTCTTCACAGTCAGACTTGTACTGTGCTTTGATTGTGGGTAGGTGGGCTTTGCCTTGTTTTGTTGCAATAATGGAAATCCCATGAAGAATATCTGCTAGCTGCTTCCTGGGTGTAAAGAACTGCAGCATCCCAGTGACCACATCTGTATCACTGGGGTGTGAATAGGCAAAAGGGGTGACATAAAAACGTGTTGCTGATCAACTTAATGCACAAGGGTAAGCTGAAATGGCTGAAGAATTTCGTAGATAGGTAGTGAAAGGCCCAGAATATTTTGAACAGTATTTTTCTAGTGCCTGGGTGCCATGTGTCTTGTGAATTCACATGTTCTAACAACCTTCATTTTAGTCTCTGGGAAGCTGACATGGTTAGATTACACTGTAAGTGAGAATGGTTTGACCCTTGTGTGAGAACAATGGCTAAAATTTTAAGTTTTACTTACCTTTTTACAACTTTTTAATTGATTATCTGATGAGAGATTTTTCTTCTAGTTATATGACTGAGTGCATCTACAATTTGGAGGGCAGTCATAATTTAAAATGAAAACATAACCATATAAAATAACTTTACAACTGCTTTTTATTAAAAACAAAAATAAAATAAACAGTCAAAACTCAAACAACAAATAACACCATCCTACTAGTTGTTTAGAAAGTTAAAAACAAAGAATACAAAATGGTCCTTATTAAAAAGACTCACTGCTGATGTTTAGAGGACATCAGCCATCTTTCACAAACATTCTGTGTGAGAATGAAAATAAAACATTTATATGTTTTTGTGAAATGGAATCATTGAAATATCTATTACTAGTCTGAAAACTCAAGTTTTCAATTTAAGTGTCTCTAATCAGGAGTAACCAGGGAGTGTTCACCTTAGACCTTAGATATCTTTATGTTCAAAGCTTTGTCAAAACTGATGCATCTCTGAAATGTTCTGCTTTTGAAACAAAACATTTCAACAAAGATGAATCTTACACTGCTTGGAGCTGTTATACTTTTCTATGTCAGTTTATCAAAATTGTATGCAAAGGACAAATCAAATTTAAAGCTATTTGCAATGTATTAATCAGTTTATTGTATGATGCTAACCACATATGAGTGATACACGGTATAAGTTTTAGGCTTATTTACAATTAAGTAAAGGAAAACAAAGTCATAAATTTCCTTTTTCTTTATGGGTATAATTGTTCTAACATGTGGACGACTTTTTTTTTTGGGTATGCTATTTATTTCTCTGCTTAAACCAACACCATTTTTTCTAGTACAGAAACACATGTAGATATATAACAATATGGTTGTGACATAAAGAGCAGTTGCATGAAAATATTACAGTAATATGTATGGAGTTACATAATTTGTATTTAAAAAATTGTCAAATCAACTTTCTTTCAGAGGTCCACATATTTTATCAAATTGTCAATTTGTACTGCTGGAAACTTGTGAACAGTCAACTGCATTTTACTGACTATAAGTTTTAAAGTAGGATTATATTACTCGACTGGAAAATAACTGAAGAATGAATTGGAAAAGTCTCTCTATTTTCCAGCTCAATAAGATCTTTAACTGTTACATAAATTCTAAACTATACAGCATGTAGTATTTGAAAAGCGCTTTTGACTTGAACACAAGATAAGTGTCTTTGTTCTTATACTGCGTCAGTTTGGAAAGTGTAAAGGACATATCAAGTAATCAAATGGCAGCACTAAACCATGAGAATGTAATTATCTTTCTGCAGCTATTCTTAGCTTCACTTTGAACAGTTTGATAATTGAATAAGTCTCCTACCAATTTTAAATCAGATTCACAGTCTACATCATTGTGTAATGGCCTTTATAATTTCTTTCTCTGAGTTATTTTGTTTAGCATCTGTTTTTTTCTTGCCTATATTCTTTCATACCACTATAAAATACAAAGCAATCCTCCAGTGATTGATTTTATTCCATTGCATTGCTTATTTTCTTACATAGTTATAATTGCTAGGTGAACTAGCATCGCAACAATGACTTCTAATGATATAGCATTTGAATAACAGAACAGAAATTTTATGGTTGGATAACTGGCTTCTATTGCACCGCTACAGAATCTTTGCAGAAGGAAAGTGCTGTGATCAAATGTCACAATAGTGATATAGTCTGTTTTAGGTCTGAATAATTGCATATTAATTTTTGTCAATACCATATACAGTTTGAAAGAAATTTGCCAATGTTTTAATTTTAATGGATGCTGTTAGCAGGTTGTGCTTGTCACTTATTGCTATTATTACAGTAAGTAAGGTAATTAACAATCTGTATAGCCTTCTCTAGCAATGGTGTTAAAGTACACATCCTCAACTGATGGGCATATCTTCTAGATATATTAATCGACTGCCATCTGTAAATGATTGACTCATTTGTTTTTACTGCAATGTACTCTCTCTAGCATCACAGCAGTCAAGATAGGTATAGGAGAGTGAAGAGCAAGTGGCAATAGTCTGCCATTTCAATTTGTAAAAAAAAAATTAAATTGACTAGGCTTATTTCCATGTTCTTGTGTTATCGACCCCAAACAGTGAGAGATGGTTACATGTTATAAACAGCATGGTTCACAAGGCAGGTCAACCAACCTTTTATGTCATAAGCTTACCTAAGGGGGATCATTTATTGTTTCTGGGGTCTGGGTGAAGCACTTGATGTTTCCTGTAATGAAAGATTTGCTCCTAAGTGTGCCATTTGTAACAGAATAATATTTTATTTATGAGGTGTCTTGTAAGGTAGGAATATTGCTTGTATTTTACACACCAGTTCAAATCATACTGGGATATTGGGCTTCTTGGACAATAAACATGCATTGTATAAAGGATGTAGCTGTGAATGCCTTGACCTATCAAGGTAGCAAATGGTTAACACTTGACATATGCTAGTCATAGCACTAACAGACTTACGCTGTTCATGATGCGGCTTGTGCCTAATTTAGATGTATTGAAACTTTTTTTGTTAGCTAATTGTTGTTGTACCTGAAGAATCGTCCACTGAAGTCATAAGTAGCCTTGCTAATGGGCTTGCCAGCCCATAGAGCCCAGGTTGCATTCAGCAATGCTTTTACACCTTTGAATGGTCACGTTCTGGTTGAGAGGGGAATTGTATTTAAGTCTAGCTCCTTGGGTCACTTCTCATGTATATTTTCAAGTTAGTCACTTTGGTTGAGCTCTTAGCTTTCCATTAGTGTTGCTCTGTTACAGTGGATGTCACTCCACTGAGTGGCAGCTCACGGCTTGGATAGGCGTACACTTTGCTGGGTAAGAAACTGGCTGGATGGCCGAGCCCAGAGAGTGGTGGTGAATGGAGTGAAATCTAGTTGGCGGCCGGTCACGAGCGGTGTTCCCCAGGGCTCGGTTCTGGGGCCGGTTTTGTTCAATGTTTTCATCAATGATCTGGATGAGGGGATTGAGTGCACCCTCAGCAAGTTTGTAGATGACACCAAGCTGGGCGGGAGTGTCGATCTGCTCGAGGGAAGGAAGGCCCTGCAGAGGGATCTGGATAGGCTGGATCGATGGGCCGAGGCCAACTGTATGAGGTTTAACAAGGCCAAGTGCCAGGTCCTGCACTTTGGTCACAACAACCCCATGCAACGCTACAGGCTTGGGGAAGAGTGGCTGGAAAGCTGCCCCACGGAAAAGGACCTGGGGGTGCTGTTCGACAGCTGGCTGAACATGAGCTGGCAGTGTGCCCAGGTGGCCAAGAAAGCCAACAGCATCCTGGGTTGTATCAGGAATAGTGTGACCAGCAGGAGTAAGGAAGTGATCGTGCCCCTGTACTCGGCACTGGTGAGGCCGCACCTCGAGTACTGTGTTCAGTTTTGGGCCCCTCAGTACAAGAAGGACACTGAGGTGCTGGAGCGTGTCCAGAGAAGGGCAACGAGGCTGGTGAAGGGACTAGAAAACAAGTCTTATGAGGAGCGGCTGAGAGAACTGGGGTTGTTTAGTCTGGAGAAGAGGAGGCTGAGGGGAGACCTTATCGCTCTCTACAACTACCTGAAGGGAGGTTGTAGGGAAGCGGGTGCCGGACTCTTCTCCCAAGAAACTAGCCATAGGACGAGAGGGAATGGCCTCAAGTTGCGTCAGGGGAGGTTTAGATTGGACATTAGGAAGAATTTCTTTACTGAAAGAGTGGTTAGGCATTGGAACAGGCTGCCCAGAGAGATGGTGGAGTCGTCTACCCTGGAGGCGTTCAAAAAAGGTGTAGACGTGGCACTCCAGGGGCTAGTTTAGGAGTCATGGTGGTGTTAGTTGATGGTTGGACTTGATGATCTTAGAGGTCTTTTCCAACCTAATGATTCTATGATTCTATGTGTTTATGCCAGTTTGTGTGTTAGCTGAGTATGGTCTCAAATGTTTCTTGAAGCCTTCCTTTCATTTTCTTAATTAGCATATCTCTACCTAGAAATCTGTAACTTGCATAAAATGTTTCAGCTGTGTAGAAGCAATTGATCTTGTGAACCTACAAATAGCCATCATTGATAAAATACCAAAAGCGGCAGAGTCTCACAGAAGTCTAATCCCCATTGACTTTCCTGAAGATGCAGTATTTATCTCCCCCCCTTTTTTTTTTTTTTTTAAAGTGTTACCATGTGTGTACCTAAGGAGAAACTTTTGATTCCCAGGAGAAAAAGATGTATTCAAGCTGCCTGCTAGCTTAAATCTCTTATGTAAGGAGACATTGTGCTTTGAGTTTTCAGTCATATCTTGAGCATTTTCTGATGCCTCCATCACTGTTTTGCAACTCTTGCCCTTGTTTTCAAAGTGATGGTGAGCTTAATTAGAGCTTTCTTTGTATTGGGCTGGGATCTGAAGATGTGAAGGTAATACTGCAAGTAATGTTCTCCACAGAATACGTTCTAACAGAAACTAGTAGTGACTGTAATTATGTACTACTTAGTTTACACCAATGTGAAGGCCATAATACCACCTAACAAATGGAAAAACAATTGCAAGTGTGTAGAAGTATTCTAATTTTTTGTCAATGATCCCATTTTAAAACACACTCCACTTTGCCTATCTTCTGTGCGTAGTTGTTAATTTGTACATTATATGTTAGATACCTCTTTTTTAAAAAAAATTGCTACTTTTATTATCTTAGAATTTATTGACAATGGCTTTGCTTATCTAAAACATTATCGCAGACTGAATGATGACTGATGTACTAAAAGTAAAGTTCATTGGGAATCTTTCAGCTTTATGAATCAGATTTTGTTTTCTAAGCTAATATTTAATTTAAAGTTTCCACATAATAATATTTAGAGAAAGATTTTCAGTATCCAAGCTCAAATTTCACATGTAGCAACTGTTCCATCTTACTTCAAATACCAGCAATTTTTTCTCTTCACCCTGTCTACTTGTCCCATATGTACCTTTCTATCCTTCTTCAGTGATGTTGCTCCTGTCTGAAACACTTGTATAGATTAACTGTTGCCAAAACATAGACTCTTTCTAATTCTCCTTTTCAAAATCACCTTTTTTTGACTCTCTTGAAAAGCTAAGCCATGACGATGGTTACCTAAGCAGTCCTATATGTACCTTGTTAAATCGTGTTAAAGTTGATCTGTGTAGTATTTGGGTGGAAGTGTTTTACCACCCTCTTCTTTCTCTCCCTTTCCCTGTTACCGTTCCCAGCTGTTTTCATTAACTACGTCACAATTTAGATCAGCAATTATGATTTCTGTCAAGAACAAATGTTTTATATCTGTACACATTGGGCATAATAAAGTACATGCCACTCTCTTTCATGTGAAGTAGTAGTGTAGAATGGATTTTATAAAATTTTTGATTTAAAAAAAAAAAATCTTTCTGTTCCCTTCCTTGGATTTCTGACAGATTACAATAAGTGAGAACTTAAAGTAACAAATTAAATGCTACGTTTTACTTCATAGGTTAAACTACGCTCTACTTAACTGCCACTTATGGAATGATTTACACCAAAATGTAATGAACATCTGTTAAATATTTTTAAAATCTCATGCTCTATGTATCTAGCTTGTAATATGGTTATCACTTTGGTATAGCAATATTAAAACTTCTGAGACAGCTTCATAAAAAAAATTGCAACTATGTTATCATTACCTAGGGGGGAATTGAGTGGTATTCTTTTATGGTTTTAGTTTAATCCAAATATTGTTCAAATACTGTGGTAATGGGGCCTATCATAAAAGCTTTAATAAATTGTAGATTAGTTCATGTAGGATTAGATTGAGGGTATTTTTCTCATACATGGTCCTCACTGGAAAAATACTGTCCCAAATCTTTTTCTGAATCTGCAAATAATTGCTGAGCTGTGTAAGACAGTAACGGGGCCTTCATTCAAGAAAGGGACAAAGTGGTTTGCTCCTTTATCAGGGCTATGGGAGTGCATTTCTCATCTTTCTTCCAGCTGTGTTTGAAGCAACATATGTAATCTAATCAGAGCCCCTGACCCAAAGGCTGACAGTAACTTGTAGCAACATTCCTAATAGTTCCTCTTGCTGATAATTCATTTTATACAAAATAAGCACTCTTTGGGGGTCAGGTGCTTCCAAAGGATTGCATATGAGCATTATTGCTGTGTTGCTCTTTCTCCCGTTTACTCAATTACAACGTGTCTGTGTTGCTCCACTTTCCATAAATTAATACTCAATAGAGAAAATTCCATCAATGTTATTCAGTAATGTTCCTCAAACTTTTTTGTATTTACAAAAATTACACAACCTTTTTTATACATTGATTTCACTTTAACTCAAAAAAATTTAGGCTAAACTGGCCTTATTAGTCTTATTTCTCACATTGTGTTTGTTTTGTCAGCCTACGTGGGAATGCGTCTATTGAAAACCACATATTTTGCTCTTGTTTCACAGTTTGCCTCTGTTCTACTGACCATGTGTGGCCATGGGATACAGCCTGAGAAACAGTAGTCAAATCTAAAACCCTATTTTCCAAAACATTTAGCAAGAGGTTTTCTAGCTACGTCTTTTAGCGAGATGTGCATTTAGCAGTGGGGAAGAAATTGTATTAGTAAATACCATCTTTCCTTGTTACAGTATCAGATTTCCTTTAGTCATGTTTTCTATAAACACTTATTTGCCCTATCATGCTTAATGTAGAAAGTCTGATAAAAGCACGTCCTGATGCAACATACGAGTGTGACGGTTCTTGTCATTGACTGCACACCACACAGTCCAGTCCTCCTTGGAAGTGAAGAATAATTCTCTTATCAGCATCGTAATAAAGCATGAAATCCTCAAGGACAGAATGAAGTCAGATACTTGACTAGTTTAGTCCAGAATATGACTGATTGCCCTGTTCTTGAAAGGGCGAGTGGAAAAACAACTTCTGTGTTCCACAAATGTGTGGAAGATATTGGCATCCGGACACTTGTTAATTAATAATTTTTGACAGATTTCTAAATGACTGTTGGGGAGGGGTATGCATATAAGTATGAAATAAAATAACAGGTCACTGGCCTGTTATTTTTGTTTATGTTTATTTTATGTTATTTTCATGTCCAAGAAAAGCATAAGAGAAAAAGCCTTCCATGTTAATACTAGATATGTTGTTAGGCAGTAATGAAAGGTAATGGAAGGCTTGAGCTTGAGGCTCAAGGACAGGGGAGACCCACCAGTGCACCGCACCAGAGAGAACTGCTGCACCTGCCTGGGCTCATGGGTGATGTGGTCAGGCTGGTGGGAAGGCTGGAGGACCGAATGGCGAGTGGTGCTGGCCTCTTCTGCCGTAGCTGAAGAGATGTTGCCTAGACAAGTGAGTTATTTTTAATGGCGGTGGCAGTACAAACTGGAGAAAGGGAAGAAAGGGTGTCAAAGTAAAAGGAGGAAGAAAGGAGAACATGGCTGTAAAACTCTTCCCAGTTTGTTGTAAGGAAAGATTTGAATCTGCTATACCTGTCAGTAAAACCATAAAAAAAAGATGGACCATCTTATTATAGATTATATAGCTCTCTGCATTTTTATGATTTCACTGACAGCCAAACACCAAATGAAGACTTTTTCCCCCTCTCTTCCAACGTATGTGACATGTTTTATAGTCTACCGCTCTCTTTTTTTCCTCCTTATGCTTTTATCTCTTCATATTTGTTATGGCTGTCCCCCCAGAGCTTTCCCTATTCCCCCTCTGCTTCCATGTAAATGACTCACCAATATTTTCTGCTGAATATTCTAATACTTTGCCCTCTCTCTGTCTCTTTAAAAAAAAAAAAAAAAAAAGCTGTCTTGAAGTAGATATATGTAGACTGGTGAGAGATTTGAGGCCATACTGTATATGGTTGTATAGCAACAGTTCTACCTGCCACCACAGCATGCTCAGTTAATCATTGCAATAATTCTCTGATTTTGTTTTGAGATATTGTTATGGGATCAGACCAGTAAATAAGAACATGTGACATACCTGCAGTCAATCACTGGGGTTCACACTTCAGTTAAAAACAGAGTTTCAGCAGAGTTTTTACTATTTTTTCCATATCCATAGCTATGAATCCTATACTTGGTAACATCTAGAGCTGATTTATGTGATGTGTTGGTATATGTATCCTTTCACTGGTTCTTCAGTGCAAGCTTCTGTTATTAATTAATTCAGCTTTTTAAAGCACTTATTAATTAGGTACAGAATTTATAATTGCATACCTGGGGGGGGGAAACTGAGTGCAGCTGAATCCTTAATTACTTATACAGGAACAAAATATGAACGGTAAAGAGGACTCATTTAGGAGACTGATTTGAAATTTTCATCTCACTTTTCCCTACGTTGTCATTATCTTATGCCTGGAAAATAATTTTTGCCTCTTTTGGGTTAGGAACAGGGAGTAAAAATGCAAAAAGTGGTTGGAACATCAATTACTTTTTCTAAATAAAAAGTTACAAGAAGTTGCTCTAATAAGACTTGGAATTCTACAGCTGATCAAACTCTTCAGTGAAAGCGGTAATAAGCCTGTGTGAGGGTTTGCTCAATTTTTAAAATATTAATTCATTCAGTACGCTTGCTTAATATGAGAGCAAGTTTTCTTATTGTGATCCAAGAGTTCTGGGTTTGTCTCAGGTTAGAAAATAAGGATAGGTAAAATGGCTTAGTAAACTTTTTTAAATTAAGCTCTTAAGAGTGTAAATAAATCTTCAGTTTGTTTCATTTCTGGTATGGAATAAAGTTTTTACATTCGTCAAATCACAGTATGTCATAGTCAAAATCTTCAAAACAGTCTGGCAAAAAAAATGGTGTGAGGAGGTCAATTCATTCACTGGAAAGACAAATAAAATGGAAGCACAAAACAAAGAAAGCTTCATAAAAATCTTTACATTTTCTTTTGAACTCTTGTGCATAGGAGGAGAGAATTGCTTTCTGAATTCCAGATATATACTCCTTTGAAAGGCCTTTTCTTAAAACTGATTTCAGTTCTTCTTGAGATAAATGTTCCTTTATCCAGGAGGGAAAGAATTATTCAAAATGCTCTGTATTAACCCAGTGGTTCCCATAGAAGCAATTGGTAAAACTCTTACTGCTATTAATGTGACCAGAAGTGGATTTATCATTGGGTATTTCAAAAAGCTGTATCCTACATCTCACAGTGGTTTTGCCCTGGCGAATGGATATTGGGGTCACTGTGCCCCATGTACTTTTAGCTGTAATTTCACTTTCACTTCAAATGAGATCCAGTGAAATGATTTGCCGTGTCATTCCTACTGGTTCTGGTTGGACTTGCCATCCAAAACCCAGTCCAGCCTTAAATCAGGATTGCACATTTGTGTCCAGTATCCTGGCAGAAAAATCTCATCAAATTCGGCATGTTTCCATTATATCTTAAATCTAGTAGATAAATAGAAATCATTGTTTCTTTGCTGCCACTAATTGCGGTGCTTCATCTATGTATTCTTCTAATGAATGAACTCTTTTGTAATAAATATATCACTTTGACAAGGTCGCCTCACCTTAACAGGAACATTTTGCAGCTAAACAGCAAAGAGACAAAAAAAGTGAAGAGGCTGTCCCTGTCAGTACTTTTGCATCCTGCTGCCTTTCTGTAAATAGACCCCCCAGCTTTAATTGACAGTTTCCACATGTACTTAGCATCCCATAAGGTCTGGTTGTCATTTTCACACAGTTGAATGCAGTTACCTTCTTTCTACGTAGATCTTGTTGGTGGCTGGGGGTAAATCACTTTATTCAAGGCAACATTTATCTTCTCTAGTACAAAAAGCCCCACCTCAGAGTCTGAGAGGTGATTTGGGAGGCTGCCAGGAGTATGGCATTGCATTAACAGTCCTAACCCTTCCCTTGTTCTTGTCATATGCTATCCATGCTTCACCCTCTTACAACTGCATGCTGATTACCCCATAGCATAAGTAGCAACAGAGGATCCTCAGCTGTGCTGTAATATTGGCAGCTAGCCACTTAGAGACATATGTCCTGGAACAGAGACAGAAATTGCCAGTAATTACACCCATTGACATCTGTACCACTGATTGTGATACACAGCAAAAAAAGGAGCTTGAGAAATGCCACTTGAAATTCAGGGCCAGCTGTTGAGCTCTGCTGCCAACCCTTTCTGAGGGTATTCTGCTGGAATGGACAGGAATGCTTTTCTTCTGATTATGGATAGGAATCTTAAAGTTGGCTAAGTTAAAGATAACTATCTTTAAAAAAAAAAAAAGGCACTAAATAATTGAATATTAGTAAGTGTGATTCTAATGGTTATGCATGAAACTCTAAGACTGTCTTTTAGATTATGTATTGCATCACGTCTTATGACATGTTCCGTGGATGTGTGCCTCAGCCTAGTGTATCAGACAGGAGTAAGGCCCACGGGTATTCTCAAATCTAGTTACTTTTTTTGTTTCCTTCAGTCTGCAATCATAAAACATGATTTCAAATCTACTTCTTGTAAGTTTTTTCTTTAGTTATTTAGCTGTAATGCTACTTTATGTAATAAATCTGTTGGTTTTTAAAAAAAGCAAAAAACCAACCAAATAAAAAACACCACCAAAAACCCAAACAAAAAACAAACCCAGAAAACTCCATTGCAGTTAATTTCTTATGAAAGATATTTAGAAACTGTCTTCAGGCCTCAATCATGTAAATAATGTCTTTGATACACCACATTTTCCACAAAGGTTGATGTCACTATTAATTTATTAAAAAAAAAAAAAAAAAATCAGCTCTGGAGGAGTGCAATATGCTAGAAGGAAGCAAATATAAAAACCTCCCAGTCATGACATAAGGGAGAATCTTTTGACTATAAAATTTTCTTAGCAGTATCATAAAAGAGCTCTCTTCTAGCAACACGCCTTATGATAGATTTATTACTTCAAGCTGATTTCTGAATATAAGCAAATATCATGGGTAATGCTCAGGACTAACTGTAAGTGGTTTAATAAAACTAAACTTGAAATATACTGTAAATATTAATGTATTGGAAGCTGGGGCTTGTGTGCCTGAAGTCTGAGATTCACTGAGATACCTAAAGCAAAATTCTTCCAATTTAGTCACCTGGAGCTAGAGAGTTAATGCTTTTTTAAAAATGTATATGGTTACTTTCATCACATAAGGACTTAGCATGAACCTAATTTCCACGTTTTTTTAAATTGGGATATTAACATGTAATAAACTGAAAGAACGTGGAGGTTTTTTAAATAATTTAATAAATACAAATAAATAATTTAATAGAATTAAAAAAAAAATGAAAAAGAAAAAGCTGAGGTATATAAACACAGGGTATTGAGAAATAGCATTGAAACTGCTTTCAGCCTGCTGTGTGAGGTATCCAGATATAGATGAGTTTCAGGNATCAGTCCAACAGAGAGGATGAATCTGTGACAGACTTACCAGCTGGTAGAGGTGATAAAATATCAGGTTACAATTTAATAAATAATGTTAAAATATATATATATATATATATATCATGTTCTGAAAGATAAATTGAACCCATTTGAAGTAGTGGTCCGTCAACTTTCCAAGGTGGAAAAAGCTGATGTATCTATTCTTGAGCCTCTGTTTCAATGACAGTTGTCACAGTTTAAAATAAATGCAGCTTGTTGTGTTCTCTGGTGAGAAAATAAGACACACTGCAATGTGCGGGCTAGAAAATACCTCCGGGTTTGTTCAAGGAGGTCATGGTTGAAGAATACTTCTAAAAATTTGATTCCTTGCCAGTTAGCTCCTAAGCAGGCAGTATTATCACACCTTCATTGCCCAAAGCATGCCATCGTATGGCGCTTTCCAAAGCGTTCCCCCGCTGCCCCCCTTTAAAGTAAGGAGTGTACTTCAGGTTTCAGACATTCCCAATTGCAGCTTTTAACTATGATGCCAGGTCTTGTCTCCTTAGATTTCTTTGATAATGTCACTGTCCCTGGCTGTAGTGCAACCTTCCTGGAAAAGAAAGTTTTTGCATGTTGTTTTGAAACAAAGGGTTGACTGTTAGGAACTTGTGCCCAAATGATGAGACACATTTAGGGCCTGCATGAATTGCTTGGGAAGGATGCCGACCTCTGATTGCTGCCCTATTAAATCTGTCTGAGCTCTATATTGGCAACTTCCACTCCCATCCTTCTGTGTTGATCTCTCTCACTTCGTATATGGTAACATACCTCTTCTTTTGTTGTATTTGTAGCTGTCAATCAGTTTACAAGTTATGGATTCAGCTGCAAAGGAACAATGATCTCTTTTTCTACATTGCAAAATGTAAGAACTAGTTTTGGGTAGACTCGTTCAGATCTAAAACCAGTGGCAAAGAAGTTTAAGGAAAGAAAATATCATCCAGTTAAAACCTGATGGGGTTTTTTTTTGTGTGTGGGGTTTTTTTTCCTTTGTATAAACTGTTCACATAATCAGTCTGCTGATTAATTACGCTTTCAGTTTGGGACAGAGTGACCAAAAATCAAGTATAATTTTTCCTTTCACTTTGTTTTATTTTTATTTCTTCTCTTTTACTTAGTGCCATGTTAAAAAACCTATGATGTCCTATAAGTTTAATCTGGTTTTTTTGAGCTTCAAGAGGCATACTTACCAGTCTTATGTTAAAAGAATGTTTTCACTTGGTCATCATTGTAGAATTATCATTCATCATATTATTCCTTCTCACAAAATGGTTGGGTTTTTTTCTTTTTCTCTTTGGGGTTGTGTTTTTTTTTTTTTTTTAAAAACAGGTTGGNTTTTTTTTTGGGGTTTTTTTTTTTTTTTTTTTTGTTTTTTTTTTTTTTTTTTTTTTGGACATTAACTTTACAAAGCTCAACACATATCTGCCCCAGTCTGCCCCAATTTAGCAATGGGCTTTTTCTGCTGTTCTTCGTGTTAGTGTCATAGGTCTATTCAAATCAAGAAATATGTTGAATTGTATCATTTAAGAGGTGGATATAATGTACCTCTGCTCTAATGCATCAAAGGAGTTTTGAGCATATATTTATAATTAAAGTTGTCTGTGTTTTGCTCTAATTTCTAGGCATCTTTTGAGGTCATTTTATTACCTTTTGCTTTAACGTGATTAGGTAATTTAATTCCTATCTCTATAAAGAGCATACTTTCAGACTGATATGTGATCCATGTGGATGACAGTATTTGGTGATACAATAAATTACAATCCAGTTGACCTGCCACATTATAATCAGCCCGATATGGGAGTATGTTGGCCTTTTTAATTTTTTTTTCTCTCTTTCTTGTTATGCTGTGGGTACCCTATCATTAGACTGGAAGAAACTTCTTTTCTTTCCAGCACCACAGCAGGATTGTTGAGAACCAGCCTGGCAAAGCATATTTAGTGACAAACTAATGCATCAGTTGCATCTTAATTTCAGTCCATCCCCATCTAGGATTATGTGTTGTTCAAGAGAGTTGTGTGTGCAAATTAGCATTATTTGTTAATTTTATTAACAAAATGCTAATTAAGAGACAAAAACATTATTACCATTAGCAAACAGCCCTTGGGACCAAACTGCCTTTTGGTCATGGAAATGACCAGGACTATTAAGAGTAACCTTATTTTTTTAAAATTAAAAATTATGGATCAAGCATAAAAGTAAAAACGTCGTAACTACTAAACAATTCTGATAGGTAGCTGCAATGCTCTCTCTGCACCTGTAATTGTTAGAATTAGTAGCTATTCTGTATCAAACTGCAAACCTTTATGTTTTACTTCTCAAAATATCTGTTTCTCTTCTATATTTCTGAAGTTCCTTGTAATAATTCTTATTGTGCAATAGCTACAGGTGCATAAGGTCATCTCATGCACAGCAGTCAGTCATTTCATTTGCCTTTTTCTGCCTTTTTATTGTTCTGTTTGTAGTGGAAACAGCATCCTGCTCCTAGAACTTGGGGTCGTAGTGATTTCTTAGTATCATGTATTAGACCATTCCAGCTCTCTTTCTGAATTCGGGGTTAGATCTCTCTTATCTTCACTCCGTTTTCTTATAAGCTCACTATATCTGAACACTGAGCTCCCTGGGAGGTTTCACACTCTAATGTTCATGCTAGCCTCACAAGTTTTAGAAACCAAGTCTGGCAGCACTGTCTTTGTGGGGTATCCTGAAAATCCAACACAGGCTTTATGGGAAGTACCTGCAATGTGCAACACTGGGGGGGGGGGGAAGTGCAAATAAAGTTTGGCACCCAAGAAATAAAAGCTCAGGGTTTTATTTAAATAATTAAAATGTGTATTAATCAGAAATGAGCATGCTAGCTTGACTGTGCTGCGCAGCAAACACATATCCACCATAGCCTGAAGGGACTGCAGTCTCCTTAGCCTTTCGTCTCCTGCTGAGAATGCTACTTAGTGCTTGCTGTGGTCATGGCTTTTTACAGCTTGGATTCTTGCCAGCTGAAAATTTCCTGAGACCACAAATCCATTTCACTTAAGCCAGTGTACATCCATCAAATGCTAACAATATACGCTATATGCTCTCATTTGTTCTGTCCGGTTGTCGTTTGTAGAGACATTTGGATGGGGAAGGGCATGGGTCTGAGTAGGCTCTACCATTCTTTATAACATAAACAATGAAAAAACAAAAAAAATATATTGCATCTAATAATCTCTCCCTCAGGCAAAATGGCTGTCAGACAGGAGAGCTAAATTGTCATGAGTATTCATGCATATCAGAAGTCTTCAGTAAATGCCTAGTATGTGGTTTATTGAAACTGCTGTTAACTTAAGGGCAACGCTCTCTTTCTTATTTTTCAGGAGCTGCGAATTTCTGCTGGTGTTGAAGTAATTATTGATATTCTCTTTTTATCCCTCTATTTATCTGGTCCCTATGACTAGAATGCTTTGTGGACTTGACAAGAAAAATACAGATTTCCCACTTACAAAAAAAAGAAGGGGGGGGAAGAGAGAAAGCCAACATAAGGGTAGACAGATCANGGAAGAGAGAAAGCCAACATAAGGGTAGACAGATCATCACTTTAAATGCACCTTAAGAGGCAAATGAATATCTGATAGTCTTTCCCAAAATCCCTATATGAAGCCATCACTGATTTTCAGAGAATTGAACTCTGGTCTACAGATTGCATATCTGCTAGACTTTTCGTTGTCCACAGTTTTGCTTTCAGACCCTGAACCATGTCCAAGAGAAGATATTCCCAATGTTCAAGTACATGG
>WAAD01020814.1:352-13094 GCA_013389945.1 Fregata magnificens
AGGACATGCTCTTAGCTGAAGTTCTGTGACTTCTACTACTCCATTGAACCCTTCAAAAAGAGAAAAGAATTTCAGCTGGATAAAAAAGATATTGATAAACATGGCTGAGAGCCAGTAACCAACCACTAACATCTTTTACCTCTTAATCAAGAACAAGCCCCAAAAACCTGCTAGTGTGAGATTTGAAAGCAGTGGTGATGTTTCAGGAGACAGGTGTCAAGATTTTTATTTAAAAGGTGACATGATGACCTGGCATCACAGCTTGAAAACAAGGCAAATTTCTGAAGTAGCATAAAAAGGGTTAATAATGCAAAATGTAAGAGTTAATAATGCATGATGGCCATGGGTACATTCCAAAGAGAAGGACATGGAGAAATCATATGTAGAAGAAAACAGAGAAAAAGCTCTTAAGGTGATGGACAGAGATGTGCTGCAGCAGACAATGCCAGGGAAGAACTCAGAGGAGGAAAATCCTGTAAAACTGCTGCTCGAAATAGGTTGGGTTTTGGACAAAGTTACATTAGCAGCACTACTGTTGTGTCTGCTTTCTCAGGGAGGGAGGAAGGTGTTGTGAGTGGCCACGTAGTTAGCAGCCAGAATCACTTTGCCAAGACTTCTGTCCCACATGCAGCAGATGCTGCATTTCAGATGCTGTATGCCTGTCTGGACCCCTTCAAAAAAGTCATGGAAGAAGGGGAGCTAGTGGTTCCCTCTGTTCTGTAGATGAGTGTTATCAGGTTTCACTATCTTTTTCAGAGCAGGTTTGACATGACTTAGGTAATGTAAATCTCAGTTTCCCAGTTTACCTGCAATAAAGTGGAAATCACGAGAGTTCCGTACCTTGCTGATGTACTGTTTGGTGACCAGAAGGTGCTCAGATACTGCAGTGTTTGGGGAACACATTGGTCCTTCAGGTTTCGCTGTGCAGAGCTACCCTAACTAGGTCTAAGTTAAGTTCTGTGTGAAAATAATATGTCCAAATCATTCTCAAACCTATTTAATTAATAGTTAACTCAAGTATTGTTCCATGTGTGTCCTGTAAACATAGCATAGAAGCCACTGACATAGTCCATCCCTGCCTGTCTTCCTTGATTCCAAAAGACTAATGTCTGATGAGTAGCTTGGACTAAACTGTTAACGGTTAGGCAAGATGATCTCCCATCTAAATATTGTATGTAGGCTTTTAATGAAAACAAATGCAGCATTCTGCAAGCAAGTAAACTTCAGCCAAACTTCAAATATCATCATTATTTGAAGTATCAACACACACTTTTAATTTCCATTGGTAAAATCAAGAAGCTTTCATTATTAATTAAGCAGCTAATTTTCTCTTGCCGTATGAAAGAGGGAGAAGCAGCTAATTGCATTTGAGATTACCTTCAGCATAATTAGATCCAGGCAAATAGATAATCGCCTTGACACCAATGGCATGCATCAGACTCATTTTAAAGCAATCATTTCATTTGGGAATATCACACCTGTAGTAATTAGGCAAATGCATCTCATTCTCCTAAGGAATTATTTGGGTAACACATGGAACTACCTTGAAAAATGGACAAAATGAAAGACCATTTATAAAAATAATAGTATAGTTGCTATAATTAGTGAGAATATCTTCTATTTTAGTTTTCAGATATGAGCTTAAGGTACAATGACAAAAATTATGATTAGACTATGTTATTCAGGAAGATAAATTTTAGGTGAATGGATACAACTGCATTTGATAACAGTAACTCCATCTTAAGCAGTTCTCTGAACTGAAAAGTGATTCATAGACTAGAGTGAAGTTCACCAGAAATTCGTTTTTGAAATAAATGCTTTTCTGACAATATAAACAGTTGAATTTTACCATTGCTGAATAAAAGATTTTCTTTTCTGTTTTTAAATGACTTTTCATTTTGAATTTCTTGTCATTATTTGTACTGTAAGTATGCAGTATAATATAAAGTGTAAAAATCAAATTTTGATCACCTTAAAATGCATTTTTCCAGAGGGTTTTTCTTTCCAGTTAAGAAAAAGCCATTTCTTCCCTATTTGAAAAAACTTCATCAATCTTCACCATTTCAAGTTAAAATACCTCTGTGTGTGTATGTGTGTGTGAGCGTATGCATGCTTAGGGATATAAAAAGAAAGATGGAGAAACAGTTCTAATGATAGAAAAAGATGTCCTTATATGCATAAAATATTAACTGTGAAACTAGCTCTACTAGGTCAAATACTCCTTGTGGCTATACTGATTCTGATATATCAGCTATTTACCACAGGTAGGATTGCACTGTACCCTGGAAGACATAAAACCGTAAAGTTTCACTGATAGACCATGGACATTGTCTCTTCGGGAACCTGAGATCCGTCTTGCTGTCAAGCACCCTAATTGCTTCATGTTTAAAGGTACTTTGTAGCAAGACAGAAGGGATCTAAAGCTGTTTTGGTTGAGGTTAAAACCATTTTGCTGGAATTTTTGAGTTTTCAAATCCCAAGGAGCACATTGGAAAACTCTAATACAGACAAGCTAAGTTGAACATTTGAACGACTCAGCTGAGTAAAGTGGAGGATAGGTGGAGGTCGAGATGTGTTTGAGACAGCTTAGTGCATGTCAAAGACTGCATTGCCCTCTGGACTTTAGATTTGAAGAATTTCTTAATTACTACTTGGTTGCTAATATATGATCATTTTTAATAATATTCAGGAACTGAGAAAAATACAGTAGCTACTGGGGATAGTACTGATCCTGTATGGATGAATAAATATACATTTTACAACATAAAGCCTCAGTAATAGATAGAAGAATCAAAGTAAATACCTGTTAATCAATGATCACATTTTTCCACCGTAAATGTTACATTATTTAAACATTGATATCTAGGCAAACAGCTTGGGTACCAAAACTGATGCTTAGCAAATGTATTCCTGTATCCCGGAATCAGTGCACGTCAGATGAAGTAAACATTATTCCATTCTGTTGCAGGCGGTTCTGTGTGCTATGACCGTCTCGCTTAGAAGAAATGGTGGGGCAGACTTCTAGGAGGTATAAACTGATGTTGATCCATCAATTAGATTGTTTCAATTTCTACCAGCCAAGAATCCATAATTCTAGCAACATGATAATGTTATGCCAAATATATCAAAAAAATAAATACCACTGAGAGAAGAGAAGAAAGCTTTGGCTTGTTTTGTCTTTTTGTAAGGCACTTTAAACAATTAACATATATAATCTCTCCAAAATGCAATGTTACTAAAGAAAAAGAACACGACGAAGAACATTCCCTGATTTTGAAAACACTGTTCTTTCACAGAACTTTCACAAGGTTTTTAAAGTAAAAAAAAAAAGAAACTTTACTCTCATGGGCTTCAAATGAACACTCACTAATGTCACCTGATAGTCTTTTGCTGATCTCAATGGGGTTTGAAGTAAGCTTCTGGAAATATCTTAAAGCAGTACAAATAAGAAGAGCTTTCAATTTAATGAGAAAAACAAAAATCTCCAGAAAAAGCATTTTCAGCTTGGATTAATCCAAAACAATTTCTTTTCTTTTTTGTGTGTGAAACAATTCCCTAGTTTTAGTGGACAAGTGTTTTGCCCAATGCCTTATGAAATGTTTGGCTTGCTTATTATTTATCCTCGCTTTAAGATTCTTCCCTGATGCACGGTAATCTCTTTGTGAAAATGGCATTTTGAAATACAATAGTAAGATGATTTACTTTGACTGCTTTTTCTTTTAGTTCTCTTTCCACTCCCCACCTTTATTCTGGCTGAAATTGTTTCTAAATTTGCATCAAACACCATCAATAGTTCTGATTTCTGCAGAATTTTGTTATTCAGTGAGGTTATTATTTGTCTTTTTTTTTTCCATGCTTCACATAGACACCATGTTTGAGAGTTTAGTAAAATCGTTGTGTTCAATACTTTTCTTTAAGGTCGCCTGAAGTATTTAGGCTAACCTGCTGTCTCATGCAAGTCACAGAATTTCGGTTCCTTCTGCATTAAGTTCAGTTTTACAGGTTATCTTTCTGCCTCCCCTTGCACAAAGGAATCTAATTTCTTTTTGTGGGTTCCTACAGCTAAATCTTGGTTTTCTTCTTGGGGGCTTCTACAGTTTGAGTGCAAAATGAAACACCATGGGATTTTAGCTAAATGATCATCACGATCACAGAGCAGCTGGTGAGCAGCACTGCTTCTGTCTAATGAAATTGTGTTACCTTTGAATGAAAACCTGGACTTTGGGATAGGGCAGAGAAGGTCTTACCTTAACACCAGGTTGGGACATGGCCAACATATCTGCTCAGACCTTAGCATTTGGAGGCACTCCTAAGTTTAATAATATAGACACAGCCAATACATCCCACCTTTACCACCAAGTTCTGAGTCTCATAAGACAGGTTCAACTCAAACTCGTCCTGTAAATATAAATATGTGCTTTGCCACAACATGTTTCATTAATACAAAACAGCCTCCCCAATCATTCATCACTTGAAATGATACACACAGGTGCTGAAGTGAAGTGCAGCTGTCGATAAAGGCTGATGCCAAATTATTTTCCTGAGGTGAGTTGGCTTTCAGTTATGCTGAGTTTTTGTTTTCTACTCTTTTCTTTCTTTTTTTTTTTAAACAGAGTGGGGAAGAGGGGAAGCGTTGGGATTTTAAATTTTTTTTTTTCTTTTCTTTGAATAACAATGTCTATAATTTTCTTTTTAATCATAGCAGATGGGTCTGGTCATTCAGTAGTTTGTGAGGCTGCATTCACACTATGAAAATGTGTTGCTGTTTGAAAGTAGTGCTGAGAATCTCAGGTTAAAACCTTATTTGCTGGCTTTTTCAGTTGAAACCAGGAACTCCCAAGATGTGAAAACATTGAATATAACTTTCATTTCTGGCTTTGATTTTTTTCCCCCCATCTCTATTCTACATTGGGACAATTGTTCTGAATTTTGGGTAAAAGTTGTAGATGTCCGTCTTGACACGTACAATGGCTTCTGGGACTCACCAAGAATGGAAAGAATCTAACTTCAAGCCCGTCTCCTGTTAGGTCCACAACTCAGCCTCATATTTTCATAGTCCAGATAAGAGCTGCAAACACAGGGGATTGGCTGAGTTCCTGTGATAGTGACAGTATGGAGGTAGGTGTCTCTCAGAACTTCCTATCGAAGTGCTTCCACTTGCTATAAATAATTAAACAGTCATTAAGGTAGAGACTTAAAATATGATCTTCCATATGATCTATACAAAAGCATTAACTACTTAACCAGGTTGTCTCTTTGTTCCAATGAATATTTAATTATTTAATATTAAGTGGAGACAAATTCCCCTCAGCTTTCTATATGAAGCAGTATATGAAAGCAGAGATTTATTGTAGATTGTCCATGTAACCTTGATGTATATGCTGTTGGTACTGGTTGCTCGCCCACTGGTAAATGACAACGATGCTACCTGTTCCAGCATGACCTTGTGCATAAAATGGGTCAGTACGGGCCAGGTTCACCACCTCACCATTGGTCAACTAAAAGTCAAGATACTAGTTTAAGCTGGTCTGCGAGGACCCTCCTTTACTCCACCGAGGAGAGCTGGATACTTCTCGAGGGTGTTTTATGTTACCCATTTTGCTAAAATACCTCAGGACAGAATGAACCTCTTCATAGATTGTTTCTCATTTTCTGTCCAGAGAGAAAATCTAGATCATAAGCTTCAACTAGACAGCTTAATTTTAGATATATAAAGTTAAGGGAGATGAAACTCATTTTTCCTTTAAAACGACTAGACTTTGACAGTGTCAACCTCTATTTTTCAGGTGGTAAGTATGCAAGGTGTCTTATAATATACCAATGGGCATGATATTAAATTAGATGGTTTTAGTTTTGCAGTGAAGATAATACAGTCAAAGGAGAGCCTGGTCAAGGAATATTGAGCCCTGAAAGTCAGATAACTCTGTTAAGATGGAGACTTGATGCATATAAAGCCAAGAAGTCTCATCTACTTTATTAGTTAATTAAGGTCATTGGCTAGTATTTAGATGGGACAAATCATAAAGATTTCTGTTTCTTCCCTAGTGCATAAAACTGATCCCCAGCAAGGGAGGGCTGTTTTGCCAACAGTGTCTTGTTAAAATATTATCGGTATGTTTCTCCTCTTTTCTCTCACAGCTGGAAAAGGTGCTCACAACATCTCCCATTTAATAGCACGTCCTGGCTGGAGTCCTCAGAGTCTTTTGTTTCCCCATTAATTGGAGACTTTATTTGGAGATTGCCAGAAGCCGGCACTATTTCAGAAAAAGCTGGTGGGCCGCAGCGTGACACAAGAGACTCCCAAAGAAAGAGGGTTATGTCCCTTCCTTCCTCACACAAGAGCAATCCCACAGCTCCTGGTGCCTGTGCTTGTGAGGGTGGAAATCTGGCTGGCACGTCCTGGCCTCTGACTCCTATTAAAACAGCGGCAAAGACTACCCATCCCCTTGTGCCAAATGGACATCCAAGTGCAGAACAATTCAATCCCTCCTTCCTCCCAAAATGCTAAAGCAGCTTGAGACGGTCACTTCCATGACCTTGTAAAATGTCTGCAGCGTTGCAGAAACAACTGGTTCCTCTTTGTAGTAGGAGAAGAGGAGGTTTTTTTGGAAGGAGTGGTGTTTTTATTTTATTTTTCCACCTCGCCCTCCCTCCCCCTTTCCTTGAGCAAATCCCCATAACAAATAAAGTTACACTTCAAGACTGGATTACGCAGACTGTTAGGTTTGCATGCCAATGTTTACTTTAAGTTAAAAATGATACTTCTGAGAATTCAAATAATATGTTTAAAGTATTTCCAGGCTATTGCTTTGCTTGTATTTGTTTTGGCACTGATTCCCTCCACGAATATGTCAGTTTTGAAGGAGCGATGAATGCTGTTCAGTTACAGCCTTTGCCTATTGATCATATATTTAACATCTGTTGACTTTGTTTATGTGCAGTTTCGGAGGGATTCATGGCAAACTTAACAGCACTTGCTGCAGAGCAATTTTGTTGATGAGACCTTACCTCTTTCAAGGCAAATATACTTGGATGGCAAATAGTCTAACGGGAGAATAGTAAGAGCCCACAGCACTGCTATTCATAGATCAGAGCAGATAATCAGAATAGTCCTTTTTGACCTCAAAATTTATATATCTATCAAAAGGTTTCGCTTCAATTTTTCATTGTAATGGCTTGTCTGGGACTCAGATGAAAGGACTACAGAATGCCTGTCTCACCTGACATCCTCTGGATGATATTCCTTTCCAGGCTGCCTTTTCTCTGAAAGCCAGCTTGCCTGATATCCCTGAACAACATGCCGGATCCTGTACTCTCAGCCTTGATTCAACTTCTCCCGAGGCATGCGTATCCTGTGGCCACATACACCTGAGTTGGCTCCTCACAAGTTACCCCTGGAATCAGACCTGAGAGGAGATATAGGCCAGGGACAGCTGAGCTGACTTTAATTGAGCCAGTTGCGTGTGCGTGTAAAGCTTATTAACTCAAGCTGAAAGCAGCGTAAACATGGCTGTGGCTATAGATACCTGGACTGATGTTATACAGCAACAGCTTGGATTGTCTTGGCATGAAGATCTCCTTAACCCACTCTACTGCACTTATATGGACTTGACAGACCCATTTGTTTTAGTCCATTATTTCTTTTCTGCCTCCATCTTGCCTTGGTCTTTGATAAATTTAAATTGGGGCAACTTCTATATGGAGGCAGCTTCCTCTGAGAAGTATGGAACATACTTAGTGGTTTCTGCAAGTTTTAGAAGCAGAGAAAGAGGTTAGGGATGGCAAATGAGCAAATCTGTAAGCAAAATTATTTTTTGCCAGTTATAATTTTCTCTAATGGTCTCCAGGAGCGGTCCTGTTTCTCCTGGAGTTTTTGAAAGACTAAGGAAATCAACAGGGAAGACAGGTAGAATGTCCTCCAGCCTTATCTTGAAAGCAAGCTGAAGCTGACACTTTTTGCACCTATTCCATCTAGAAAAAGACCTGATATTTATTCTTGGGAATGATTTGTGGAAGAACATCACAGACTTTGCTTCCTTAGGCTTTGTGGTTTTTTAAGGAGTACATAGTAGAGCAGGAAAATGAGTCTGGAAAGTAACTGGACTTTCTGAATACTTGGAGGAAATGTAGGAACAAAACTATTCACATATATTTTACTATGTTTTAAATAATGTGTGAGTACAAAAGACGAAAAATTGGTCAAGTTAATTAACACTTAGTCAAAGAAAAAAAGAAGACAGGAGTTTTAGAAATTATTTGACATTGAGATAAAGGAATAAGTCATTAATTGGTTATCTTGTCAGGGCTATAGAAGGAGTCCTAACAAGGTCACCATGACTTTGGCAGTGACCACAGCTATATTGCTTTTAGGAACTGAAAGTAAAGAGTGAAAGACAAAGGGAGAATGGCGATAAGGAAATTGGAGAGGTAATTATGCAAAGGTCAGGAGGGAGGGTCAGATGATTGCCAAACTGGTCAAAGGGCAAGGCATGTCATCAAAATGGCTGAATTGATAGTTGTCTGTAAACTCATTGTCCCTTCTCAAATTGACATCAAAGGAAATGGAAAGCATTGATAATCTATCCAAGAAGATAATTAAGCAGATGGGCATAAAAATTAAAAAGATAGATAAATAAGCTAATGAATAATGTACTAGAAAAAGAGATGCAAATGTAAATGTTGAAGTATGGACAAGCTTAACAGCAAAAGCTTACAGGCTTTGCTAACTTGGAAATTTAAAATAATGGAAATACAAATATTTTAATTCTTAATGATGTAAATGAATTCAGTGGTGGTAAATGACATGGCCCTGGATCTCTCCTGTTTCTGGAAACAGTTTTGCTTATGCATTTTGTGGCAACAGGAATGGATGTGAAACAAAAGCCAGCCTTCTCTTCTCAAACTGTTCCAGCATCTCAGCACACAGCTTGTCTTTTGAAAGTTTCTTCTTGGCTCCATTCATATCTCTCCTTCTCCTCACTGCAGCTGAATGCAAGTGTGGATTTACTGGGGAGACACTAACCTTTTTCCAGAAGTGGGAGTCCCCTCCGTGTGGTTTATGCTTCAAACTACCCCAGCTGCAAACTTGTGACAGCAGATCTCACCTATTAAGATTAAGGTTGTGTCTGTCACTGGCTCACAGCACTGTGAAAATCCAACCAGAGCCAAGGACTTACTTAAACATTGACCCCACAGTCTTGTAAGTTTAGTTCAGCTTAGTTCTGCAGCCCCAAGATGTGCCTAAGTGCATATGAATGCAATAAATAAAGATGAAGAAATATATCTTACTTAGAGAGTAGGAGGGTTCTCCTCTTTTTGCAGGGGAATAACTGTTTCTCAATTAACATCAGTTAGGCTGTCATTCCTCAAAGGAAAGGGCTGCCATGTGAACACAGGGTAAAGGTACCTTATATGGCTATAATTATTCCCCTTCCTATATAGGAATTGATAGCATTCCTGTCTACGGTATGAAATCTTTGATATAAAGGTTTTATTTTGTACTGAAGGTGTTTCACTTTATCAGTACAACGAAAATATAGAAATAGAGGGGGGGAAAACCAGATGAAACAAACAGAAAGATGACCTGCACTCTTGGGTCCTTTCTTTTCAGATTCACTCAGACAGCTTGTGTCAACAGATTAATACTCATGGATGAAATTTTCTTTTGAGCTGAAGAAAAAAAAAAATTCCAGATACGCAGAATTTTCACTGGAAGTTCATGGCAGTTGTTTCAAAACAACAAATGACATACTGGATAGGACACCCAGAACATCTGTGTCCTGGTCTGGATACATAGAGCAGGGACTTGAACCTTAATTTTCTTTCACTGCCAATGTTTCCTGTACACCAGGCTACTGGAGAAGGAAAATCTTTATTTTAAATTTGATCTTATTCTAAGATCAAGTATATTTTTCCATGGAAATTTTCAGTTTAAGTGACACTTCCCAGTGAAAATTCATCTTTTCCAGTTCTAATGATGACACAAATTTCAGAGAACAACACTTTTTCAGAAAACCAGTCTTCTGCAGCTGTAATTCTGATTTTAAAATGTAGCTCTCCATTTCTGTTCTGCAGGTGCTCATGCAGTGTGGGACATATAACTATATATATCTTATGTATATCGATGCTTTTGGCACCTACTACAATGCTTCTGTGTGCGATGTGGAGAGTTACAAACCTCTGAAGCTCTCCAGAGTGAGATCTCAACTAAGTTAGGTACCTAAAACCTTAAGAGACCTGCCTCTGACGACAGAAAGCCTCTGAAGGCTTTCAAAGCCCCCTACTTTTTTTCGTTGACCATATAGGAAATTTAGATATTTAAGAAAGCTTCCTTTACTTAACACCTACAACTTAGATCCAAAGCAGATGTCTAACTTGTTGACTAGATCCCTGCAGCCATGCCCATCTTCTCTTTGCATTAGTGTTCTGGCATTATGGTAACAGCCAATGCAAACTCTTTAGACCTTGTTAACTCCGTATTTAATTCTACCACAGGAACCACAGGAATGTTCATGGAATCTGAAAACCAGAGCTGAATCTGGCCCCTTAATTTATTTGTTCCAGGGCAGGGGGAAGGAGAGGATTTTTTTGTGTTTCCATCATTTTACACAATGCAAATTTCCTTAACAGGGAAATTTAGGGTCCCTCCCAGCTTCTTTCAAAATGTTGTATCCTGAAATTGATATAACAGCATACAACAGGAATATGGTATCCATTCCTGTTTGATTCCACCTAGGTTTCATTCTAATGATTATCAACAAACAGCAGGACGCAATACAAGGACAAGTTTGCATTTATGCTGCCAGCTCAGAAGTAGACTAACTCCTAGCTTATTTCAAGCAAGAGTCATCTTACTTTGAATCTGAAAACTGCGTCTAGATCAGACACCAGGATTTCAGTTTTGTGTCTGATGAAATTTCTTTCAAATACCCCTGGAACTTGCTAATGCCCGGAATCCTTAATAGTGACTTAGTTTCCATATACCTCTGAATTTGTTATAAAACAGAAGAGCAAGGGAAGAAAGGAAGAAACAGATGATCTCAGGCCCCTGAAGAAGAATTGCTGGTTGCATTCCTGCTTGGTGATGGCTATTATTCAGTGTTTTGGATACATGTTTTTCCTTTTCATGAAATTTTATCCTGGTGGATGAAATTGTGAAAGACTCACCAGCAGATCCAATTGCTTGTTGTCCTGTGGTCATTACTTCTCTGGTGTACCCTGGCTGAAGCCTCCATGCACACTCATGGGATACAGGCTTCCTTGGAAGAGGTGGACTCCATGTAGTAATGCTCTTTCTCCTTGTCCTCACTATTTCCTCCTCATATTCCTGAGGTGTCTTCAGAGGATTCCTTAATGCCCCTTGAGCATATGCCCTGTAGTGTAACTTTTCCCGAATTCACATGCAAGGCATGAGCGACTGTGCGTGTATTTACCAGAATACAAGAGAAAATAAATGGTGCAGAGGCTGAACAAAAAGTCTTTTGCTGTTACTTGTCACAGCCTTAAGACTCACAGGGAAGGTCATTCTGTGCTCAGACAGAAAAGGCATCTGCTCGCCACGCACTGCCTCTCCAGGATCCTCATGCAACCCTCTTTATCTCAAGCGCTTGAAAAATGGCTGCTTGAGTACAATCAGCACCAACTCTTCTGTGACTTTCAGCTGCCTTTGTCCCATCATTCTCCGATCAGCAGGATGATAACAGCCTTTGGGCTCTGCTGCCAAGGTGGCACCTCTCCTGACAAACCTGCTATCCCTGGCTGGCTTCACATCTTAGATGTTTGTCTCTGGTTAGAAGATCATCGTGATTTAACGATGTGTTGGTGGGTCCGAGTGTTCACCTTTGGACATTCACCCTCTACAGAGATGAGGAGGCTGAAGGGTACATGCAAAGCTGCTCACTTCTTTGCACTCCCCTCAGAGGCTGTATAAGGTAAGGTCATTTTAAAAAAACACATCTCGGAGCATTTAAGAGACTGATCTAGAGTATACTGGCATTTGGTGGAGCCCTCTGATGNTGATCTAGAGTATACTGGCATTTGGTGGAGCCCTCTGATGAATCAATGTCCAGGAACAAGACATGCCCAAAAAGTTGCCATACAGCTCAACTTTCTCCACAGCGCAAGAGTCATTTTCCATGCCATTCCCAGAAAGCTGAGGACACGGGGACGTGCAGCTTGTTGCTTCCTTCTCACTGCAGAAAAGCTGACTTTAAAAGCTCTCCAGGTTCCCAGATTTCAAGCTGTATTTATAATGCCAAAGCACTAAGATATTTTTCATAGTTTTAATGCCATCACATCTTTTAATGCACTGCCTTAAACTGCCAAAAAATAATGCTCCCAATCAAGGCAACTGTATTTTATATACAAGCTATGACTTACTTCTTCCTAGTGGTGTTAATCAGATTTCATTTATTTTTATAGCATTAGGGACATTAACATTACCCTCTGGAAATGTTCCCCTTTCTATTTGTCCTTGGATAAGATATCTCCTGTATTAGGATAACTTTCTTCCTGAAGATAAATGTTTCCCGATAAAACAATATTGTTAACCTGTAACAACTGCAACATGAAATAAATGCAGTTGTCAAGTAAACTTTAAAGGGGGGAATTAAAAATAAAAAAAAAAGAGAGAAACCCAGGACACAGATTAAAATACTGCTTCATTGTTCTTTGCTATTCCCAAATGCATTTATCTTTCTGGCTATCTCACATGATTGAATAGCAGAGAAGTCACCTGAAATAA
>WAAD01020819.1:2525-37551 GCA_013389945.1 Fregata magnificens
GTAAAGTCTAGTGCCAGTCTTCTGACGGTTTCACTTGCCAGCTGAAGTTTGCTTTCGTTACTTAATTTATTATGATAGAAAAAAGATAAATTGATACATATCGATTTGATAGATGCACGGTGCAAAGCAACATTCTTTCTTCAGGCCATATCCTTGATCCTATAAGACTCTCTGTGACAGCGTAGGACAGGACTTTATAAATATCATCAATCTGGCCATCGTACACAATTCTCCTAAATTTTACCAGGGGTAAAACTACTAGAGCTGATTCTGATGAGGTGTAGTTTCACTGACTTCTATATTCATATATATAACATACCAGAAAGCTGATATAAAGGGTAGAACACTAATGTAACTTTGGAGAGAATATATTTCATTGATTTTAATGATTAATTACATATATAATTCAGGTTCACTGCTATTAGGTTCATAAAGGTCTTAGTAACTTTATTTAATAATAACTTCTGTAGCTAAATTGTGATATTGGGTAATGAACAGGATCTTGCCAAGGGCAAACAATGACTACTACAGCAGTCACTGAAGCGCTCTTCCCACTATGCATCCCATTTTAGGGTGCATTATGAAGAAGTAGACTGAGTCAAATGGCTAATGGCAGATGTTGTCCAAGGAGATGTAACTGCTTAAATGAATTTTATCAACATTTTCTTTACTAATGCAATGATTTGTTCTTCTTCTTTTGCATTTACCAGTAGCAAACAGACCTGAAGAGATCTGAGTTCTTTGGTAGTCTTGAGAGATGTTGGCTTTATGTCTTCTCTTGCTAAGAAAGAGATTTCTACCATTCCAGATGGCATTATTATTCCCAGCATGTGGTAAGCTTTTTCTGATGATTTCTGAAAAGGATACACATGAGGATGAAGTAATAAACTACTATGTTGGGAACGACCTAGCAACAACTGTAATCACTGAATAATTTTAATCTCCCCTTTCACAACCATCACATGTGTTTTATAATTTTTCAAATTCATATTTGAAATATAGTATCTTTTTTTAGTGTTTCTATGATGCTTACCAGCATTCTTTTGCTGTTACAGTGGGCTTAGACCATAGCAGGCTGGAATCGTGGTCAGGATCAGACAACCCGTGTTAGACATACAGCACCTGAACGAACACAGACTGCTGGTCCTTACAAGGATTTTTAAAAACATGTAAACTACTTATCTAAACTCCCGATCTATCTAGCCAGTGAAGAGATAAGAACTCACAGGGTGAAGGATGCTTAAAGCTAGGTGTTGGGCTTCATGGGACAATGGCATATGGACTATTACTGCTCCTGTAATTTGGGTGCCTGAGCCGAAGTTGCATATTAAGTTATGCAGCCCATCTTTTCCTTCCTGACAGTGACCCCACCTCCTCAGTGAGGATGAAAGGTGGACCAGTCCTAAGCCTTATCAATATTCCAGAGGTAAGGGTCTTTTCCAGGAAGGTGAGAGCTATGGATTTCAACTCCTGTAGGCTGCAGGAGTATCTAGCACTGTGGTCCCTTAGCTCTTAGCGGAGTGAGCTGTCTGGTAGGCAGTTACTGGAAAAGAAGGGTATTTTACCCTGTGTATGACTGTGCTTTTGAGCACTGGGCTGGGCTGAATTCATCATTGTCCAAGTGTATTAGGAAAGGTCTATATGTGCACGATGGAACAGAGACAGTTACATGCGTCTTCAACCATCTCTCAGTCCCATCGCAGATTAAGATGTGTGTTAGCTTAGAGAAGGGTAATGCATTTGCATGACTGTCTCAGTGCTTAGGAAACTGTCATCCAAAATGGTGATATGAGTTGATTGTAGGTACACCTGCATGTAGTGCTGGAGAGCAGCCATTTGTCAGAGATTCGTTGAGTCTTCATCTCAGTTCAGGTGGAACTCATATGATCTGCATCTTAAAGCACAGTTTTAACCTAGAAAATGCACATATGTCAAATTCCATGAGTCAGAACTAGACCTTTTCCTAGAATACATGGCGTATTCAACCACAAACTGCTTTTTTTGACCTTACGTAGGCATGAAAATGCTCAGTGTGGGAATTCCATAGCTATCCTGACCAAAGTCCTCACTTAAACATGTAGTTGAGATCCTTTAAAGTCATCTTTCTTCATAGGAAAATAAGCCAGGAAGGATAGCAAATGGCAGAATTTAACAACTGATATCCAGAACCAGCCTACTGTAAAATGTTTTTGTGAATGTTGAGGATACAGTCCCCTCTGGATGAAAGTAGAATGTCTCAAATGCCATTAGGGTTGAACAATGTAGGCTGTTTGGAAACATGTCTTTAGTGGGCATCCATGAATGTCCAGTTTATAACAGAAAAATTGTTTTCCTAGAATTTCCAAAAACCCCAATACATGAGGCGTATGAGTTTAAAGAAAGCAATGAGGCAGTACTTGTTGGTCCTGCTTCTCCAGACAGTCTAGTAGAACCAAGGAATACAGAGGTTACCTTCTCTGCTGGATGCTTCTCTCTGTTCTCCTGCTGTGCTACTGTGCTTTCCACTGCGCACATCTCTGCCCAACTCTAAGAATTTTAGCCCCATTTTCCAGTCCCACTTGGTTTAGCCCGCCCTTCCTGGGGTCAGCTCTTGATTTACTGCTTTTAGCCTGATGTTTTTGTTCTCCTGCAACTTCTTGATTCCATTTGAATTACAGGTATATTCTTTCCTGAAATCTGAAGGTTACAGAGTCCTGTCCTAGCTGGAGTTTGTTTCAAGGTCTGGCCAGAAATGACAGCATTTTTTTTAATAGGGATTACTTTTCCATATCTAGTTATCAGTATGTTTTGAAAATACTTGAAGTAGTTCATATAACCTTAAAAGACTAAACATATCATAAGAAACCCTATTTTTATCTAAGAAAACTTTATTTTGTGTTCTAGATCTTAATCACAGAATGGTTGGGGTTGGAAGGGACCTTTGAAGATCATCTTGTCCAACCCCCCTGCTTGAGCAGGTTCACCTAGAGCAGGGGGTCTGAATAATATAATAATAATAGGTCTGAAGCATTTCCATAGTTCTGATTAAAGGCATCTGATGGAACCAAATATACAGAAATTTGGATAATTAACTGTTAGGTTTGTATCTTTGTACCCTTTTTCTTTTTTTTCATTATAAGAGAAAACTATGCCAAAATAGCAAAACCCTGACTGTTGCTAAAGGCAAGCTAAGCATCAAATCTGCTCACCTTACAGCTTGTTTAGAAGTCTTGGTATTCCAGTATCTTTCAGTGCAGGATGATGTGCAGTCTTTTGGGTGTAAGTACATACAAAATGCATCAGCCTTTTCTCAAAATTTGATTTTTGGAAATAGTTTTGCAAAGTGATAGTCTTATGTAAGCAGGGAGCAGGCAAGAGCAGGATTTGGGTTTTTTTTATAGCTTTCACACTGCACATTTAATCTGCATGTAAATTAGGGTAGATTATATTATGTTTTTGGAGGTTATATGGTTCCAATTGTTGGCCCTCCATTTCACCATTATCTTAACCTAAGCCATGCTTCATTGCACATGCATGTTCGGTGAGCAGGCTGTGTGGTCAGAAAGATTTATCAGAGAAGCTTATACAGGAATGTACTTCATTCTGTGAGCATCTTGTGACATGCTGTTCCTGCTATATAAAGTATACATATTAGACATGTACATGAAAGTACCTATTGGTCTGCTTTTTAATGTGAACACTGCAACTGATGAGGTTTACGCAAAACTTTGTGCTATCCATACATGAATGGACTTATGCACCTAAAGACAGAATGAATTTAAGCCTGTGGATCCAAACCTGAGATTGTAAACTGTGGCTCATCTGCTGCATGTTGGCTCCCAGGCATCTTGGCTTCTTTTACTCATCCAGGATTGTCCCAGGCTTGATCAATCAGAGCATCTGGAAGCAAGAAAGATGTTCCATCAAAATCTAAATCCTTTAAATATCTGAGTCCAGGAAATGTTTGGAGGCTGTACTGGATAGTGACTGCTGGGATGGGGCTCTTCTGAAAACACAGGGGCAGCTAATAACTTCCTTGGCAATTCGGTTGGAGAAGTGCATAGTTAGCAAAGCAGTTTCTGAACATGCTGAAGTCATCAGAAGGTCACATTGAAAGGCCTTTGCTGCTGACGGGGCTGTCTCTAGAAGCAGGCAAAGCAAACAGTTGTCTGGAGCAGCAACATGACTGTAACTGGGTTGGCTGCTTTTGCTGGTGCTACAGAAAGGGTAAATACGTGTGGGGCAGCTCCTGCTTCTGAGGGGGGATCCATACTCAGTCAGTGCTGCTATATCTCTCATCACTGCAGATAGGAGACGAGCTGCGAGCTCCCTGCTGCTCCTCAGTCCTGGCGCCGCCACTCCTCCCTGCGCTTTCCTTACCCATGGCAAGAGTGTTCTGCTCCCATGGTAGTGTTCAGAAGGCAAAATTCAATTTTGCTGGCATTACTGAGAAGTCTGAGCCAGCTCTGACTGCCTGAAATACTTCAAATCAGTATCTGCTACAGTGCTGTCTGCTGAGGGGCTGAGCTGGAATCACTTTTCTCCCTTCCTATTAAAACTGCACCAGTGTGCGTAGAGTAGTTTGAGAGAGAGAAATTTTACAGCCTAGTGGTTACAGTATTCACCTGGGAGGGGAAGCTGGGGGATCCCTTTGTTGTGTAAAGGACTGTTTATTAAGTGGCCAAAGGAAACAAAAAAACAAAGAAGGAAAGAGGAGATAAAATGAAAGAGATAATAACAAACAGCAAAAGAGCTCACAATGAAAGGAGCATTTGATTGAGCAAATTCGGTTGAATTGGTTACTTTTTGATAATTTACTATGAAAAGGCAGCTTTAAAGAGATTTTGACTGTGAATGCAGTCTCTTCCTGTTTTCCACTAACATCGTAAATTTATTATAAAGACAACTGGTCTTAAATATGCATTCTTCCTTCTCTAAGCTGTTCCAGATGGGAAATGGCATTGTTTAGAGAGGAGCTGGATCAATAATCTTCCTAAATAGAAAAATACCTGGGCAGAGAACCACTTTTTGTAAGGTTTCCTCTGAGTCATCGAAGCTGGCCTGTTTCAGAACGTGGTCTTGGATCAGGGCTTTAGTGGGAAGCTCAGATAAAACACGACTGTGTCTGTGAGTTATTGTTAACATGGGGAAAAAGCGTTGTGGTAGCAATGGAAGTGTGTGGTATTGTCTTTGCATTGATACAGGCACATTTGAAATGTACCTGTCCATATATAACAAATATCTTGATTATGACATATTAATTTCCAGTACATTGAGATTATTTAAATTATTTTAAACAGCATCCAGGTAAATACTTAAAATTTTAAAATCAGTTGCAACATATATAAAATCTATATTAAGATGATTTTGACTTGGTAAGACTAATGCCAGAATGATCAATACTGGCATGACTAAAGAAGGATATTTATCCTACCGTTCCACATACGGAGAGATCTGCAAACACCACAAAATCAACTGCTTGCTGCTTTATCTGCTGGTCTGTTAAAGGGAACTGAAACCCTGCATGAAACTGGATCTGTCCCTTGGCAGAGATCCCAGTTAAGTAGGCATGTCATTTATCAATGTGCCAATAACACCATTTCTGTGATATTTTTTCCTCCCAGAATTTTGCATTGATAAAAGACTACTTCAGCCAATAATCTTGCTTAATATTATATCATAGAATAAAACTGCCTCTGCTTTATTCTCCACTTTGTACAGCTGGGAATACTAGAACAGATCAGTGAAGAGTTAACCATTTTCTTGACTGAGTTAAAACTTGTTTGTTAAAGGATAAGCTACTAAGTATATGTTATATACACTGAAAGCCAAATGAAGTTTCTGTTTTGTATAGACTGTTATGGGATGTCTTAGGAGAAGAAAGTCCTCAGCTGTAACTCCTGATTCACAGTCGGACTCAAACTTCCTTAGAAGTAAACGCGAGATCTTTGTTTCAGCTTTGACCAGCATGTGGGCCTGAGTTTAAAAAGTTAATTTAAGTCAGTTTAGAGTCCATATTCTTATTTGGTTTCACCATAGTCAATATTCTACTGCTAATTATAATTGAGTATAAATGTGAGCATTCTAGGACTTGATTTAGACCTACAGGTTTTGGAATTTTTTTCCACATCTTTTTCTTAGTGAAGACAGTAAAGGCATGCTGCTTTTTCTCATTCCACTTCTTCACTGAAGCTGCTTAAGAAAATGAGATACAACAAATCCATTTAGGATTATGTTGAAAAAGCATCTCTGCTTTTAATATTAACCAGATTTTTACTGCTAAGTTTTGCTGGCAAATCTCTGAAAGTTTCAGCTTGCAACTTATCCGGATCACTTAAATCTACAACACTGGCTTTGCAGTCTTGCAAGAACATCTGTTTTGATTTCCAATGCTATCTTTTTTTTAGTCCTAGAACACTCTTCTTTAGTGTTTTAGGAGATTTTTTCAGAATCTTAAAGGGCCTTAGTTTTAACTCCAAAACTCAATGAAAATCAGGAGGAAGTACCTCAGTGTAATGTTTCTTGTGCTAGTATTTTCACTAAATATGTTCAGTGTAAATTGACGAGGAAACAGCTGGATGTCCAAATCACAGTTACTTTTCTATGACTTCAGGGAAACCTGGCAATACAGTAACATTGTGCACTACACCTCTTATTGTGCCGTTATTGGGGCCTAGTTTGTATATATATACCTTTATGTTGTAAAGAATTAATTAAACTATTAATTAATGAATATTAATGTGTCTAGTAGCATCCTGTTGCTTTTCTTTGATGATAAATGGAATTCTTTGGCAGGGGAAGTATTGGTCTGAATCTAAATTTTTAAAAATTATTTTATCATTTTCAAAATGAAACGCCTGAAAAAAGCTGATGTATTGCAACCAGATGGTGACTATCAGGTAGAAAAAGGACTAGTTAGACATCTGTTCCTTAAATTGATTCATCTTTCTAAACACAAGTCTTAATAATGGTATTGTGTGCATCTGCACAATGGAAACCAAAACAGATATGAATTAACTCTGGTTATCACTAAAAATTGGAACAAGTGCTCCAACGGGAAAAACAGCTCACTAGCTGCTAGCTTGTGTTCTCACAAGCTTCTTCGCTTAGCAGAAAAAAAATGATTACCCAGTGCTCAATATCAGTTCCAAATAACTATTCCTTAAACATATTATTTTATACTTCAGATAATTTATATACATTAATTTCTTAATTCATGTATGTGCAGATGTCTTCACTATACTGGCTAAACTTTTACCCTCTGATACACATCTCTTTTATAGTAACACAAATACCATACTATTATTGATATTATTGTATCCCAACCTTCTATCAAATTGTCTACCAAAATAAATCTGTCACTTTTTCTATACATATTCCAAAGTAAAAAATAATTATGTCTTTATTCCATAGTCAATACCAGCTTGATGTGTAGTGGCCTAAAAACTCAAAGGTATTTATGGGTAAAAGGCAAGTTAATATATGCATTGTTGCATTTGTACATTTATTGACAAAACTTCTAATTAAGTAGACCTCTGAGTGGCCTTGGTCATACTTGCACTGTTAGATACTATGCTCACATTATGATTTTTTTTTAGTACAACTGACATGAAAAATAAATGCTTTATTTCATTTTCAGTTGCTTTGGTTTCTTCTAAATGTTTTTCTCCTTTTTTTTTTTCCTGGGTGGGTTAATTGTTAAACAAAAATACCTTTTTGAAAACAGAAGTTTAATAAGATTTTTTTCCCCCCTAAAGTATAGAAACAAACCTTTTTGGCACACTCAGAAATTAACATGTTAAAAATGTTGGCATGAAATAAAAAGACATTTAAAAGAATCTCCTTTCTTCCTTTTTTAACTGTAAGTATTTGCCAGATTTTCCTAGAGCTTGTGAAAAGCTTTGTTCCTGAGAATTCTTTTCTATGGAAAAATATATGTATATATTTTTTAATATTTCCCAGCTCTAATTCCAAAAATCCATGGGAAATATAGATTTTTTTTTTTTTTTAGTTAGCATCAGATACTAAAAATGGTATTGGGAGTTGATGATTGCGTAAGTTATTATGATAAATATTAACCCTTCTTTGATGTAAAGCATTCATGTAGCAATTTGATAGTTTTCAAATATACTCATAAGCTGTTGTTACCTACTGACATATTTGAAAGGATAGTCATTATTGTGACATCATGTATTTGCTATTTCCTATTCATAGTGCACATAGGTTTGTTCATTTAAGTCACAAGATATCGTTGTTCACTTTCCACCTTCTAGTCAGGAAAAACCCGAACAGGTTAATGAAATACACATAAGTAATTTTTTTTAGTTGAATCTATGAAATTTTCAGAATGTGCATGAAAACTTGTTGAGCTCATGAATGATTACAAAAAGACCAACCATCTGTGAATTGCATGAATTTGGCATTTTTATTATTCCAGTATTTTCTAAACAGTCCTTGTGCTGGTTTACCAGCTCATAATAGTTGTGTGTATGTCGTAATGAACCTTAGGAATCTTTGTTAATATCAGGTGGGAAAAAAAGTGTTAAAAAATGATTTATGTAAATCAGTGACCACTCCATAACTCTGTCCACTTCCATTAGCTTTTAATTGTGCTCTGCTGCTTGTGTATTAAAATCTTTCATATTATGCCTCTTCTGTTGAGGTTAGTGTTTATTTATATGACTAACTGCAAGGGTGGATGGGTAAATGAAAAAGAACAGTGGGATCGTGTTTTCCTCTTCTGTCTCTCTGTCTCTCTCTCTCTCTCACACACACACTCTCCCCCTCTTTTCTAAACAAGCTAAGAGTTTTTATAATTCATCACCTGGCTGACAGATGAGTTCTGCTGGAGAATATTAGAAAATGTCTCAAATCTCATATATATGCTAATGGTATGCTGAGACTGGTTGGTGGTATGCTGGAGTTTTTAATCTGTCTCGACCAGTGTGGAAAGTGGAGGAGACAAGTCATTGCACTCGACAATTTATGATCAAACAACTGAATTGTAAAGGAAGAAGGACATGCAGAAAAGGAGAGTAATTTTCTGATTTAACAGCGTTGTTACTACAAATAAAGAAATCTTGATTTTGACTGCACTCGACATTAAATGAGTTTCCTGTGCCCTGCTCTGAATTTTTCATTTTCAGATTTGTATAAAGCACCCTGCTTAGATACAAGTGACAGATAAGGAGACGATTGCATATGGAAATCAAATGTGTATAATAAAGCCATCTTCTGTTTATTAAATAAACACATGTAGATGACTTCCGTGGAGAATGCACTGATAATTCTTCATTGTGTTCTAGTTTTTTTGCAAGTCACAAAGAATCTTATTTAACAACCACGAATGACTAGATGCAAGCTTTTCTGTTTATTACCTTATAACAAACCAGGCGGTCTAATATATGGCATTTATAAACATTTTATTTTGTTTCTTTAGTCCAAGTTTTAGCTGCAACAGTACAATATATTAGTGTTCATGCTATTAGGGTTCTGGAAGCTGCATCACTGCATTAGTATTTTCTGAATATTAGGTTTTCATGGTAGAAATGGTAAAGATTAGCCAGATAATATGTACATTATTGTAAAATGAAACTCCAGGAGAAGTGAATTATAACATATAGCACTTTGGTCTTCAGATAAAAAAATTATAATATTATATAACCAAAACTAAGAAAAGACCATGGGGTCTGCAGTCAACTTGGCAATGATTTCTGATTCAGTGGTTTAAGAGTCTTAGTTTCAGATGTAAAAAACACTTGAAGTTCATCAAGGGATGTATTTTGAGTTCCATTTCTCACTTGATTTTTTGCAGACATGGCCTTCCTTTAAATTATTATAATATACTGCAGCATTGGGTAACATCATGAATACGGGTTGTTTTTTCCTGAAAGGGTTTTTAGATTGCAACTGAAGTGCTTGTAGGCATTTTAAAGTAAAGCAAAAGACACTTTTTTCACCGTCTACCTCTGGAGACTTAAGTTCAAACTTAGATTTTGGTTCAGTTTTATTTTGAGAATAAAAAGAGGTGAAGGGGGAATCAGTAATGTCCAGACACTAATGAACTATATTTAGTGAAAATTTTGGCCATGGCAGAGGAGGTCTACAGTCAGTAGCTCACTCTGGCTGGGCTGAGAGGGCCATTATATTGTTTTAAGTCCTCCCCTGTATCGCTATCAGCAGTCGCATTAGGAAGGTTTTAGATGGTCAGCATTTTTTTCTCGAATTATCAGCATCATCACCCTGTACTTTTGCTCTTGCTTGAACTCTGCTTTGATGTTTTACTTTTGAAAAAGAAAAAAAACCCCACCAAACCAACACCCCAAAAGCAAAGCATGCCAACCTCCTGCTAGGCATTTACTGTTGAATGAGAGGGGAGTTGTGAAATACTGGTTCAGACTTCCAACGTACCAGGCAGCTTCTCTGGCTGGGGTAACTGTAATGTGAGCTTTGGCATAAGTGCATCAGAAAATCCACATGGATTTCTTACTATGATTGGAAGTGATTTCTGTGTGTGGAAGTGCACAACCAGTTCCAACAGGACTAGATAAGCTGTGTTGCAAAGCCATATGGCTTAGTTTAAACAGCACGAAGAGGAAGTCTTTGATCATGGCCTTTGATCATAGTTAACCCTAAATGAAGTGGTGGGCTAATGTAGGTAAAAAGGTGTCAGAATCAAAGCAACTAGAGGCTGGTAAGAGTCTAGTAAAAGAAGGATTTTGGACAGGACCCTGGTATGCAGATGGTTTGTTTGATTTTAAACCTAGGGTAAGGAAGAAAAACTGTAACAACTTGGGCACCAGTGGAGAAGACCAAAATATGGCAGAAACTATGAAGATGACTGGATGCAGAAGCTGTAAGGTGTATGTTATCCTTCAGTGAGTTTCTGACAGAATTTACATATGCATGAAGGGTCATCTCATAATGTTGAGGGGAAAAAAAAAAAAGGTGTGAGAGCCTGAAATGCAGCTAGAAATGAGGGTAGAATACAGAAATGCGTTTGAGGATGACAGACGAGATGAAAGGAAAGAGCATGCATATAACTGGAATTGCAGATGGGTTGATTGGCAGATCCCCAGATGAAAAGGAGACCCCTAGAAGTGTATGAAAATGATGACAAGGCAGAGGAAAATACCAGTATGTGAAGGAAATCTGTGGAAGGAGTTTGTTCCGTGGAAGGAGTGGTGAGATGCAACAGCTAGAGACAGAATATTGAGCAGCAGGAAAGAAGAGATTGAGTAAATGGTAACAGCGGGGGCTAATGTCTGAAGAAGAGAAGAGAACAGATGGGCAGAAAGCAAAAAGGAAGCAAGAAGGCCAGAGTTTCACAGGAACTTCAGGTTGAGACTGGCCATCAGAGTGCATCTAGAAAACAGTCTGGTGCAAAGTCTGTCCAAGCGTAATGCTCTGAGGGGTTGGCATGAGTGTGAAAGTCATTCTGGAGAGGCTGGCGAAGAATCCTTTTACTGTCATTCTACCATTTGACTGTAAGAATAAGAATCCTGCTTGAGCAGCTCAAAGAGGGTTGTGCTAGATGGGGGAAGATGTTCTAAGATCTTTGTTGGAATTCTTCTGTTCCCTAGACCTAGAGGGCAAATGTTTGGGAAGATAAGGAGTATCATTGGGATTGGTGAAAGCACCGATGCAAAGTTCGAGATGTTTGCCTGCTGAAGTACCTGGCGAAGTAGCCGCCTTGGATTTTTGCTAACCTGACTGATAAAAGAATGGACAGTAAAGAAGGAAGTAAATACTATGAGGATAATAGCAAAGTGGGTAGCTAAAAATAGGAATGCTTAATTTGGATAGCGAGATTCAGCTGGAAACTGCCTCAATAATTCATAGGAACTGCACAACAAAGCGGAGGACGTCAAACAAAGAGTCAGATGTGAAACAGCATTATAAGAAAAGCAAAATGGAATAGCTGTTATCACTAGAAAAAAGATATGGAAGGAGCTTAACTATTCAGGAATTGGTCTGGTACATTTTGTCATGTAATGGCCTCTAAAGAAGTAAGAGGAGGGACTGTGAGTGAGCCGCAATCTGAATGGTAATTTCTTTGTGGAAGACAATAAAGTACCTTTTGCTGTGAACATGCTGGAAATCAGACATTGAACTCCAGTGTCTTAGAATAATAAAAATCTCTATTGTCCATGCAGTGAATGAAGTCTTTCTAAGATTTTTTTTTAACTTCTCCAATATAGCCTGAACTGCAAGTATTGCTAACAATGGTAACACTCAAATGTAAAGTAGACTTCTTCAGTAAGTAGTCATTGAGCTAGCAAAGGACAATGCTACTTTAACTTTGGTTTTAGACAGGAGAGTGTTTGCAAGGTAGCACACTATCTCCTCCTTTCCTCTATCCTTATCCCCTCTAGTTCTTCTCACTGTTCAGCTCGTTGTTGGCGCAGCCCAGGACCTAGGACACTGGCAACACCTCACTGCCAACTGCAGGCAACTTTCTTTTTATCCTGGTTATGGAGGAGGTGGTATTTTTAACAGGTATTTAAGTAGCATTTTAGGAGTCAGGAAGGCTTGATCCACAGGCTTCTGTAGGAAAGTCATGGGACCAAGCAGGTATACAACAGTATTTTATCAGTAATATGCTTCTAAGCCTGAGACCTGCAAGTTTTTTTGAAGCTGCTTGACAGTTATACAAATAGGCAAAAGGTGAAGTGGTAAGTAGGTACTTTTAAAAGTCTTACCCACAGTATGTTAGAAAAATTTCTTGTATTTTTAATTTATGGGTTCTCCAAAATTGTTGTTTCAGAAATGCATTAATGTTAAAAAAGCAAAATAGACACAGAAACCCCGAAACAAAGACACACTTTCAATATAAAAATGTGCATTAATAGACGTTACTTTTTCCCCCCATGTTCACACAAGAGCTGTCTACACCACTGTGCTTGACTGCCCTTTTATTCTGTAAAGGCAACAACACCATGAATAAATAAAACTGAAAGTGTGAAACAGCTTGGGGTTGAAATGTGCCCTTAACAGGGCATAACAAAACTTTATTGAACCTCTATGTCTTTGAACAATGCCTCATTTAAATCATGCCAGCAGATGGCACTCTTTATATTAAGTAGCTTTCATGGAAAAGTTTAATTTGTGTCTTTTTTTCTTCATTTATTAAATATTGGGCAGTACTATCCCATATAATGCTTCTTCCTGAAATGATAAATCAATCTGCACAAAACTTCAGATAACGGTATTTATGATGGTGTGTATAAACTGATATTTCTAATAGAGGCCTTTTCCAATACTTGGGAAAAATTAGGAGAAGAAATTCAGTACAGCTGGAGAGTTAGCACTCCTGAGCGTTGGAAAATTAAGGTGAAGGAGCAGGTTTCTGGGAACGTTTTGCCACTACTCTGTATTTCTAGTGGTTAGGCATTTCCAGGCTGAACGTTGGATACTTAACGATGTTTAGCCAGTTAATTCTGGATGTTTGCAGTCTGGCATTGGATGCCTTTTCCAGTTCCAACAGAGGAGATACCAGAGGAGATAAATGCACATGTATCCTGGCTATAATGGAACAGGGAAGACTGGGGAGGAAGGAGAAGGACTTCAAATGACACTAGTCTGATCCTGCAGGAGAAGTTCAGGACTAAGGAAAGCAGGTGCCCACAAGCAGGAGCTATGTTTCTTCCATGTCCTGCGGTGGGGCTGGGAAGCCCCCTTGTGAAGCCAATGTGCAGTGGTGGCAAGGAGGTGCCTCGCCCTGTCTGAGCCAGGGAAGCGCTGCCTGGGCAGGGAAAGCACCAGAAGCACAGCACCACTCCGCCAGCAAAGACCTGCTTTTCCTCAGATGCCTCCCAACTCCTTGCAGAGCTGCCACCTCCAGCACTGATAGCCGCACCCACAGCCAGTTGACAGTAGCACATGTTTACAAAGAGATTTCAGCAGAGGAAAGTAATGTATATTCAATCTGTGAACAGTAATATAAAATCCTGTGTTTTGCAAGTGAAGCGGAAGAAGAAAAACAGGTTCCCATAACCCGTAAAAACTTCTGTAGCTAATAATGTGCTAGGTTACTGATGGACACAAAACACATAGCCCCTGGGGGAAAATAGAAAGCCTTCAATTTTTCCAGCTACAGCAGAGACTTCATCTGAAGTGGAGCCTCTTTTTCTGAGAAAGTAAGTGGAAATAGTTTCTGCTGAGCTGGAAAGATACTCTTGTTTACTTGCTGTGCTCTTAGATAATCAAGGACACAGTGGAAATACCACATAGCATGTGACCGGCTTTGATTTATCCCAGGAAACCTCTCTCAAGCTCAGAATGCACTGTAAACAGCTGCTTCACAAACTTCAGACAGAAAAACCTCCTCATTTTTTATCTCTTAGTTAACAAAAAAAAAAAGTGTATTGGATGTTGCACAACTGCATCATTTCCGGTCCTTGCATGAAATTAGAACATGAAACAAGGATGACTTCAAATAATCTTCTTTCTTGGGTGCAGTCTTCTGCAAGGTTTCAATTAGTAACTCAAACTAAATTAAAATATTAAAAATAAATATTTGCCCTATTAATCACATTATATGCTGCATTATTTAGTATTCTGGCTGTTTCTCTCCTCTAGCATGGAATTATGTATCTCTCTGCTCTCTAGAAAGTTCTGACTCTCTGCTCTCTAGAAACTTCTGAGAGTTTTTCATTATTATGCCATTTTACCTCATCATATAGATGTTTACTGCTACTACCCCAACTTTCATATCCTTACCTTGCCTCAGCTTCCTATTTCTGACAACTTGTAGTAACAACATCAAGCCTTGGTAAAGCTGATTTCTGGCTACCTCTGTAACATTTTTTTTTCTTAATAAAAATCCCCAAAGCTTCAAAATAAAAAATTACTATATCTAATCCCTCTTTTCTTCTAACTATACTCACTTTTTTATTCTGTCTTAATTTTCTCTTGGTGACTCTGGAACTATTCTGTTCTGCTCTGGTCTGCGTTTACTGCTATGGGTGACAAACTGTGTAACCTGGGAAGATAAAACCTAAACCTGCTGTGTTCAGATGCTCCCTCTACGCCTCCCTTCTCATGACTTCTTCCTATATATATTGCTGCTTGTTTTCCTTCCTGTTTAACATCTTTGAATCCTCTTGACGCCCTTCATTACACAAGTTTTGTTCAGACACTTGGGACTTCTAAATTGCTTATTAGAAACCTTCTATCAACACTTACCTTATTGCCTTAAATCTACCAAAAATGCTGTCACATCAAAATAAGCTATTTCACTTACACTTCTGCATCTGCACAGTCACCTCCAAACCCTTGTATGGACGCATTTCCTCTTTACCAAATACAAACCTCCTCTGGCTTGCTGCTTGTTTCTTTCCCTTCATTTCTTTTGGCTGACCTCCCAGCCACTTTGTCGAGAATGAAGCCTTGCAACTAAGCATTTAACTTCTGTTTTTCATCTGTTGCTCATTCCAGGACTCCTTCCTGTGTCTCCATCCTCCATGGCCACATTGACAGCCTGGCAGCCCAGGTGAGGTATTGCAAAGCTGTGCATCTGAGTAGTCCTAGTATAGGGGACCATGGTCCCTTAACTCACTGCAAACCTGCATTGCTTTCCTTGCTTACTCTTGTTTGAATGTGTTTGCAACTTTTTTTTAATATTTCAAAATGGACTTTAGTATTCAGATGAAAACTGAAGCAGTTAGGTCTTTTATTTTGCTAGTACATAACAATGTGTGCAAAAGTATTTGTGGAAAGGAAAAAGTTATAAAGACAATTTCTGTAAGTCCCTACCTTCTATAAATAGGTAAAGGTATAAATATTCATCCTTGAAATATTTTTGCTGTCATCTTGTAAGCTCTTTGGGCGTAGCAGTCGCCCAGATACACAGCAAAAAGGAGACAGATGATACCATGGAAATTTTTGTGAAAACTTTAGCAATTATTCATACTTCTGAAGAAAACTGTGTCAGTAATTAAACAACTGAGTTAATAATTACTGTTGTTTCAGACTTTCAACAAGATTATTGTTTTTGATATTCCTAGTTCTTTTGTCAGGAGTAATAATGAATCATCGTTCCCTAGTTGTCTTGTACAGGACATTCATTATTTTACAGATCCTCATTACAACCTTCTTCAGTAGCTTCTTCTGCAGGCCAAAAACCCTGGTCTAGTTTGTCTTTCCTTCTGTTATTCCATACTCTTTATAATTCTTTTTCTTTCTGCATTTTTTTTTTTTTCTTTTCACTGTTTGGAGAGTTTTGGGGTAAGGTCAGTTTCAGAATAAGATGATGTGCTGGTTTTGGCTGGGATAGAGTTAATTTTCTTCATAGTAGCTAGTATGGGGCTATATTTTGGATTCGTGCTGAAAACAGTGTTGATAATGATGAGATGTTTTTCTTATTGCTGAGCAGCNCAATATGTTGATAAGCTCCAGCCTTAATATCACTTAGATGCATATATCATTTGTCTGAAAGTTCTTTTAAGGTTTTTGGGGAAAGGAGGGGAAACAATGCCATTTTTCCAGTGAATGTCATTTACTGTTGTTTTAATGCAGAGTTGAACTATTTTCTTAAAAATGTGTTCACAGTTCCCAGTGTTGTTTTTGGTGTGCTGTTCATAGCCTCTGTCCCTCTCCTGAGCACAACCCATCACCCCCATCACCCCTTATCAGTATTTTGTTTCATTAAATGTTTGTTGTACTGTATGCTGATGTGAGATGCACAATGCTCTCTAATTAGTAGATCTTTCTTATTACAAGCTGCTGGTTTGGGGAACGACACATGGGAAGGGGACAAAAAGTTTCATAGTATTCTGCAAAGGAGATGAAATCCCCTGACATATACCCACTTTTTGCCCATAGCGTTTCTATATTGCAATGACAGACATAGCTGCAAACCCTTTATGATGTATTTTGACAAGCTCCAAGCTAGCTTGTATGGATAACAGCAGCATTTTAAGCAGTACAGCATGGACTCCAGCACCAAGTTCAAAGCAACAGCGTTCACCTAGCTTCTAAACTGGGACGGGGTGGTGTGGTTACCAGTATAAGGTGTTGGTCATGGTTCGTGATCCATAATGTCTGGGTCAAGTCAAAGATCTGTCTAACCTCTCTTGGGCAGTAGAAAAAAAAGGGAGCTTGTATTAAGGAGAAGAAAAACATATAGTGATACTGCCCTTGACTTAACCTGTGATCTTCTACCATTCACTGCTTTAACTTATTTATGATCCAGGTGTCACATCCAGAAAATCATGTGTTGTAGAACTTGGGTTTAATAAATACGTCTTCCATTAACTTCCAGGATTTAGTTGTGCATTGTTCTGTTTGTTTCAGACTTTCAACAAGATTATTGTTTTTGATATTCCTAGTTCTTTTGTCAGGAGTAATAATGAATCATCGTTCCCTAGTTGTCTTGTACAGGACATTCATTATTTTACAGATCCTCATTACAACCTTCTTCAGTAGCTTCTTCTGCAGGCCAAAAACCCTGGTCTAGTTTGTCTTTCCTTCTGTTATTCCATACTCTTTATAATTCTTTTTCTTTCTGCATTTTTTTTTTTTCTTTTCACTGTTTGGAGAGTTTTGGGGTAAGGTCAGTTTCAGAATAAGATGATGTGCTGGTTTTGGCTGGGATAGAGTTAATTTTCTTCATAGTAGCTAGTATGGGGCTATATTTTGGATTCGTGCTGAAAACAGTGTTGATAATGATGAGATGTTTTTCTTATTGCTGAGCAGCGCTTACACAGAGTCAAGGCCTTTTCTGCTTCTCACACCGCCCCACCAGCGAGCAGGCTGGGGGTGCACAAGAAGCTGGGAGGGGGCACAGCTGGGACAGCTGACCCCAACTGACCAAAGGGATATCCCATACCATATGTCTTCATGCTGAGCATATAAAGCTGGGGGAAGAAGAAGGAAGGGGGGCACATTCGGAGTGATGACGTTTGTCTTCCCAAGTAACCGTTGCGTGTGGTGGAGCCCTGCTTTCCTGGAGATGGCTGAACACCTGCCTGCCGATGGGAAGTAGTGAATGAATTCCTTGCTTTGCTTTGCTTCCACATGCGGCTTTTGCTTTACTTATTAAACTGTCTTTATCTCAACCCATGAGTTTTCTCACTTTTACCCTTCTGATTCTCTCTCCCATCCCACCAGGGGGGAGTGAGTGAGCGGCTGTGTGGTGCTTAGCTGCCGGCTGGGGTTAAACCACGACAGATGATTAGACCCACATGAGTATTCAGGGTATGAACTAACAGAAAATTAATGGTAGCATAATGAGTTTACTTTGTTTTACTGTTTTTCCTTAATACTTCCTTATAGCATTTTTGCTTTTTTGCCTGCTACAGAACTGTGAACTGATGTTTCCAGACATCCCAAGCTCTCTTTGCAAGTGGTAGTAGATAATATAGAGTCCAAAACTGTGTAGTTAAGAATATTTTTTGTGTATGCCTTCCTTTTTTTGTTGTTGGCATTGCATCTCTGCTGACATTCTGTCATGTGATCAGTCACTAGGATGCGGGTTCCTCTGCAATGCTTTTTAGACAGTGTTAGTTTTGACTATCTGTACTGGGTCTGGCTGAGGGGGAGCTGCTTTTCCCCACGCCAGCCTGCTGTGCTCTGTGTCGGTGGCTGGAGGCGGCACCAGTGTCTGGCTGTGGCCGGGCGGTGCCTGCCCAGCCCCGGGGCTGCCGCTCCAACATACCCCCCGACCCCCGCTGTGGGCCGGGGCTGGGCGGGATCTTGGGAGGGGGCGGCCAGGACAGCCGGCCCGGGCTGAGCGGGGCTATTCCGTACCGTGTGACCTCTGCTCAGGGATAAAAGCTGGGAGGAAGGAGGAAGCGGGGGGCATTCCTGGTTTGGGACGTTTGTCTGTGTCCTCGGGAGCAGCCGCGGCACGTGCTGGGGCCCTGCTTCCCGGGAGGTGGCTGGGTGTCGCTGTGGTGAGAGGTGGGGAGTGGGGTCCGTGTTGTCCTTTCCCTTTTGTTTCCGCACGTGGTCTTTGTTTTATTAAACTGCTTTTGTCTTGACCCATGAGGTTTCTTTGCACCTCATTTTCTCCCCCTGCCCTGCTAAGGAGGGGAGTGGTAGAGCGGCTTGGTGGCACCTGGTGTCCAGCCAGGGTCAAACCACCACACTATCATAAATAATTTCTAGCTCAGCAAACTTTGTTGCCTCAGTATTTTCCTTCTTTTCAACATATTTTTTTGAGTATGCTGAAGGGCATAGATGCCAGTGTAGAGTCTCATGGCACACCCTGGTAACCTTCCTTTCACACTCTTCATTTTTTATCTTTCTATATCCCTGTAAGTGTCTTCCCTTTTATTCCATAACAGCTTGCTTTCTTTAGAAGTAAGGAACCCTGGGTGAGACCCCTAGAAATTCAAGTACATCGTGTCATTCGGTTCAAGCTTATTTATATACTTGCTTGTACCTTCAAAAGCTTCAAGCAGATCTTTAAGGCATGGCTTTCTTACAAAAGCTGCATCAACTCTTCTCTAGTTTATCATTAGGTTTCATTGCAGTTTTAAAGAATTTGTCAATGCTTCCTGTTTGCAGTTCTCTACCACATCCTTAAAAACAAAGATATTTTGTATCTTTTATTCTTCCAAATTTATTTAAGTTGTAGTCTACATGTCACCAGTAATAGTTCAGATACTTAAGTTCCTTTATGGCTCTTGCATAAATGCCATGTGGTCCTGGTGGCTTTTACTGTTTTTACTGCCCTCTGGAAGGGTCCTTGCTATTGATATTTTATGAAAAAAAGTTTTATCTTTAGTTATCTTCTTCAAGGAAGTTGCTCCTCAGTGGACACCTTGTTATCTAGCTAACATAAAATGCGTTCTTCTGTGTTCCCAAGACTCATAACCCAAGTCTTAAACACACCCTATTTCTTCATTCTGCTCTGAAAAGTTCATATTTCATTAGCCAAAGTACTAACACTGAATATGTAACTGTAAAATATTAATAGAAAATCCAAATTCACTCCCAGGTGTGACATTTTTCAATAGAATATCCTTCAGTTATTCTAGAATTCTAATATCTGAAAAAAATGTGATTTTCCCCATAGGCCTCAACTTTACTATTCACAGAACAGATCTCATCTTTTTCAGGTCTAGGAATGAGTTGTGGAGGGGGCAAACATCATTTGTGGATAGCTGATACACAAAAGGTCAGTGGATTCCTCAGGTATTTATGTGAAGGTAGCAGGATGCTAGCCATCAAAATTCTTGGTTTCAGCCTTGAAGCACTTTACTAGAGCTAATAATCTGTGCTATAGAATGAAAAGGGATGACCATTTTTGATTAGTGGAGGAAATTTAAGTTAGGAACTCAGGATAGAAAATATGAGCTTCTATCAATTATTGCAAAACCAACAGATGCTTTAGAGTAAGCTGATGATGTCAAGCATGGTCTAGCTGTGTTTTGGCTCAGTGTCTCACAACCATTTTTAATGCAGCAACTCAATCTGTTGGGATTTGGAAAAAAAACCACCTTGTGTCATGCTGCTTCTGTTTTTCACTTAAAACCAAATACGTGTGAATCTAGGGACTATTATTATTTCTCTTCTTGGCAGTTGTTTCATGGATTGTTTTCATTTAGACTGGTGGCAGTTCATAGACCAAAGGATGAGAAACATCAGTCCAGTTTATAAAAAGTGACACCAAGCTGCAGCATAATGTTTTGCGATTATCACACTCCTGGTGTTTCCTTTCCAAGATGGGCAAAGTGAGTGTGGTGCTGCCACTTTGATGTCAAGGTTCTCTTTCCAGATCTGCTGAACTAATATCACACAACGTCATAGTTACAGGAAGAAATGATAGATTTTGTTGTCATCTGTGCTATATCATCTCATTTGTATAATGACTCCCACTATCGGTGCAGGATGAGATGAGTAGAGTGAGGTACCACAAAACCAAAGGGGAACATGGATAGCTGGGAGAGTTACTAGGGGGGATGCAGATGTTGCCGCCAGTTCAAATCCTAGGTGAGAGTGGAGTAAGGATCAATACTGTCTCCCACATGTCGGGAGATCTCTATCTTCCAGCTCAGTGTTGATTCCTCACTAGTGTAATGTTACCACTCCAGCCAAAAGATCAAAGCAGATCACTAGTGCATGGTCAAGGATTATATAGTCTGTACTTTGAGGCAATTTTCTGCCTTGTCCCACTCCCTTTGCATGTGTCAGGTGATGCCAAAGTAGCAAGACAATACCTAGCCCCTATCTTTGGAAGATCCCCAGTCAGAGGTGGAACTAGTTATCTATCTGTGATGGCTCTCTTCTCTCCTCACCTAAGGCAGGGTGCAGGTGACAGTGACATTTGTTGTTAGTTGCTGGGAGGGGTGGGCTGCTGCTTGTTGGTTAGCTCACAGGCTTTTCTCAATGTTTCCTGGGCTGACATACATGCAGCTGAGCTTTCGCTGAGTTCCTGCTTGCTGTTGCTTAGGGTTTCAGGGAGGCAATGCATGTTCTCTTCCTCACCCCACAACGTACTAATAGGCAATTACAGGGGTAGGGGAAGCCAGGGAAGGGAGATCTGTGGGGCCAAACACTCCCAGATAGGACTAGCTACTGCTGCTACCTCACAGCTATGCTTCAGGGCCACTGCACAGAGACTGCCTCCCACCCATTTATTACACACCACTAATTTAAATTGCTCTTGCATGCTAGGCAGTTAATGCTTCTTTACATGGAGAGAAATCCAAAATAGGCAGTACATTATTACTTACTTATAGATCCATATAGGAAAAATTCAGAGGGCTATGCAGATCTTTATTTATATGTGATAATCTATATCATACATACTCACAGATATGCAAATTGCAGCTTTACATCAGAAATTCACAAGAAAGCCTCAGGCTGATGTTAATTCCATCATTTAAATAAATAATTTCCCATTGTTACTGGGGCTTTGGAGTGCTTCTGTGCTCTTTCTATTTACATAGTGATTTTCTCAGTTGAACCAAATGTATAGTGATACAGGCTAGTGATACTCTTACCAGTTATATATTGAATTATTCATCATTACAGGAGATTTCAACCAATACTGATTAATTGTTTCTCTTCTAAATAACATTTTTGTTATAAAGCTTCCACTAATTCTGTTCTCTTGCCATTATATATGATTTCTATCTGTTATCTGAGTTGGTTTTCAATCTGGTATTTAAAAAGTACCAGAACTGTCTAAAGGCTATTCAGTGAAACAGACTTTGGAAAGATATACTGTCAAGGGCAGAGTATTGAACAAGGCAGTAAGAGAGAAAAGAAAAACCCAGACAACATAATGATTCAGTTACAGTGATTACACTTGTAGTAAGCATTACTTTCCTGGAGAAATGGATGGATGACCCACTTCCAGAATAAAAATAGACAGTTCTTATCCTGCATCCCCCGCAACCTTCTTCCAATGTCTCTCACGTTAAGGCATGTGATTTTTTTCATGTCCGCTTAAAGAACAGGTAGTGAAAGAGGTACTCTCTTTCATTTGTGCTTGGGGCTATCAATCCAAAATTAAGACAAAGATATGTCTATACGATCATGTGACCCATGTCAGGGGGTAACTTCGGACTTCTAGGCCAGCTGGATTGGGATGCTGTTCACGTCATTGTCGTTCAAGGCAGGCACTGGCTAGAGGTGAACGGGTCACGTCCTCAAGGTGTATCAGTTGTCCTCAAGGCCTGGCTCAGTGTCTGTCCCCTATGCCCTTGCATTTACTCACCCACAAATCTGTCTAGTGTGCCCTGCTTCATACATAGCATATGACCACATGGAGAGGCTTCAGACTAGGAAACCATGGGTGAAATGGGTTGCCAGCCTTGTTTGGGACAATGTGCTGTCTTCTGAGTCTACAAACTGCTTGCCATTTCTACTGTCCCTGACTCTGCTGCTTATGCTTGAGAAGGCATAGCAGTAGTGCTATGCAAGTGTCCACTGTGTGCATAGATGTCACCATCCTGGGGGAGTTGGTGGTTCAGAATATAAGAGGAAATTGTTGCCAAAGGTATGAGCCAATATTGCTGGTCTGTGGTATTAGCCAGGGATGTGGTCAGGGCTAGGACTTTGAATAATCATCCCTTTGTTGAGAGGAGTACAGAGATGACCACGTGTTAATGTGGCCATTTTGTATTCTGAGATGACCAGTAGCAAATGCAGAACTTGGGGATGAGAGAGTAACATATGAGGCCCTCTGCTGTTACCACCAGCCACTTGAGCCTGAAAATCCACCAGTAGGTGGGCAGCCAATTTGGGGTAAGGAATTCTGCCACAGTTATGATCATGCAGAGGTCTCCAAAGCCTTTGCAGTGATTGTATATCTATATGTGACCTGCATAGACAACATCTCACAGGTCATGAGGGCCTTCAGTCTTTGTGGATTGTACAACTGCAGGGGGAGAAAGATGACCAATGAGATTCACATTATTGTATGATGCTTTCTTCCCTCACCATGGCTTCTGTACTTGCAGCAGGCACAAGGGCCACCACAGGTAATTCTGGCAGCAGAAAGTTTATGAATACGGTACCACATTATGCTGTGTGCATGAGTCCTTAATTTTCCACCAGAATCAGGCCCTTTTCCCAAACTGATACTAGTTTGTGTTGATTCAATAGGTGTCATGGCTGACACTGTGCGCCATAAGTCTGTCTGTAAGGAGCAGATCCCATAGCAAATTGTCCTCTCAACCCTACTGAATTTCCTCTTGGAAGGAAATGGTTGTCTCGTGCTCAGCTTAAATCTGCAGCGAGGATGATTGGGATCCTGTAGTCGAAAAGGGTCTGAGCCACATTGACACTGCAGACACAGACGCATCCCAAGATTTGGGAAAACACCAGACTAAACTGTTTAGCCGTACCTCTAATTGTCACTTACACCTACTTTCATAAAGGTGTAGATCCATCCAGATCTATCTGTGATTGTAATTTCACTCTCTAAGCTCATTCTTCAGGAGAATTTACCTCCTTGGATGATGAGAAGATTAAAGCTTTGTTAAAATGCTAGGGCATCATTTTGCTGGGATTCTCTTGTTTCTCTGTTATAGGTCTGATTTCTGACGTGCATGTTAAAACTCAGTTCTCATACTTCTGTTTCAAACACTCCTCTACGTTTGTGTGGGTTTTTTCCCTGCCATACCTTCTGTCTGTTTATTTAGATTTCTATATATGTAAAATACTGTTAAGTGCAAGTAGTAGTCCACAGATATAAATGAAAACACTCTGAGAGAAGCAATACGCTACTATCGAACCTGTTGTTTTTCTCCTAAATTCTCTCTTCATTCCCCCTTGGAGTTGGAAATTCTGTTAATGCAATAATATCCAAAAAGAATCAGAAAAGAAGTAGTAGTAGTACTTCATGAAATATTTTATCTTCTAAAACTGCAGAAAACTAGGCAGTAGCATTAAAAATTATTACTGACTGCCAGTGTAAGAAATAATAATGTAATATAATGGAAGAAGCTTGGTTTTTTTTGTAAATGTTACCTGATTTTTGAGAGCTTCATTTAAGACCACTCACTTTGAAGACTCTGAAGTCAGACACCCTTTCTGAAAAGGTGACTACTGAATGACACAAGAATATACAAAACTAAATCTAAATATGAATTTATGCAGGGACACTCAGTTTGAATATGATCCTCAGTAGAATCATTAGAATCATTAAGGTTGGAAAAGACCTCTAAGATCATCATGTCCAACCATCAACCAACACCACCATGCCTCCTAAACCATGTCCCAAAGTGCCACGTCTACACCTTTTTTGAACGCCTCCAGGGATGGCGACTCCACCACCTCTCTGGGCAGCCTGTTCCAATGCTTAACCACTCTTTTGGTAAAAAAATTTTTCCTGATATCCAATCTAAACCTCCCCTGATGCAACTTGAGGCCATTTCCTCTTGTCCTATCGCTAGTTACTTGGGAGAAGAGTCCAAGACCCGCTTCACTACAACCTCCTTTCAGGTAGTTGTAGAGAGCAATAAGGTCTCCCCTCAGCCTCCTCTTCTCCAAACTAAACAACCCCAGTTCCCTCAGCCGCTCCTCATAAGACTTGTGTTCTAGGCTGAATTTGAATTACTGTTCTGCTTTATTATCTAGATTTCATTTAATGCAGACAAGGAAAACATTTGGATTAAAATGTCTGTTCCTATTTTATGCTTTTAGAGCATGATGCTAGTGTTTTTGACAAATAGGTTTCTAAAGATGGTTTATATAAGAACTAATTTTTTGTTTCAGAATAGACATTCTCTTTTCTCAGAGGATTCATTTTATAGAGCAGATTTAGAACACATCACACATTCCTTTCTGATTTTGGTCAATAAAGTTATCATGTAATTATCATCAACTAGTATTTAATAATTAATTCCTACCTCTAGGGCTGTCTGTGGACAAAGTATGATATCTCATCTGAAAGCAGTGGCTGAATTTGTCAGTGAGATATGGCGGCAGATAATCAGTGTCATCATGAATAATAAAGCTTTCATAATTTTCACTGCATTTAGAAACCATTTCTATACTTGTAACATGGCCAAAGTGCCTGCAGCTCAGGACTTCATCATACTTTTTGCATAGTCTCTGAAATTCAGAGTAAAAAATCTGGCTTTACACAGAGTCTTTAAAACAGAAGTAGTGCAGCTGTGGGCAGGTTGGGCAGAACTGACCTCGGACACTATCAAATGAGGCCAGCAGTTTCTGCATTTGCAATCATCTGAGGGGTGAACTTGGGTGCAGGTAATTGCATGTCAGCAGAAGCATTCTGCAATGGTCACGGTAATCTCACTACCACACCATGCTGGCACTCAATTGGAAATTCCCAGGTAACAGCATAGCGCGCAGCAACTGCACAGCAGAGGAGGATAAAACCATTTTCAAAGGTCTCACTTTCTACATGGACATCTCCAGCAGTGAGTCTAACCTAGGCTTTCGCCCACAGCTGCATACTTTGGTGCTGGGGTGTAGTTTCTTTAGGAAGCCGAGCAAAGATGCAGGGGGTACTGTGTGAAGCTAAATGCTGTCAAGGCCTGATTGTCACACTCCCTGCTGTCACAGGCACTTCTAGTGGGAAGAGCTTGGTTCTAGCTGTACTACTTTCCCATAGCCTACTACAAGGTTTTTTTTGGTAAATGCACTGCATGTGGAAACATGGCCTCCACTGACCAATATGGCCAAAATGGCCTGCGTTTTATTTTATGACAATTGGCTCTTGTATAACCAAAGATTCATCTAGGTGAGAAGGCTGGTCAAAGGCATGGCAGAAGAATGTGGGGCATATCAGGACTCCAGTCTGAAGGGGAGATGGCAGTAGGAGGAGAGCAGAAATACAAGAGATGCCATGCACAGATACTGGGGATTTTACTGTTGAGCTTAAGAAGTACCTTCTCGTGTCTTCTTGTACCTGACCTTTGAACTTTACCCTCTGCAAATAAACCTCCTGGTCCTGTGGGAATCTCACAGATACCGGAGAGGGAGAAAGGCAAAGGGGAGGCTAGGTTGATATTTTGTTTCTGGTGCCGAGGAGGAAATGGTGAGCTTGTTCAGATCTCAGGAAAAGGGAACATTTAGAGAGGGAGAAACAGGGCTTTCATGTCTTGTGTGAGTATGGACCTTCTACTCTGTGAGTGCCTGGGCCTGCCTGTGGGCACTGGGTAAGACAGCTCAATTTATGCTTATGCCAGCCCAAGACTGGTATGCCAAGACTTGTGTTGAAGCTGCCCCTCATGTGTGTGCAGGTGGCATAAAATATCTGTCCTTCGTCATGCACTCCTGGATGCTATAAATAGTGAAACTGTATGACCCATGGGCAGTCATCACCCTTAAGCAGAGCGGTCATGGCACAGTAGACTTCACTGACCCTCCTATCCAAGGTCCAGTGTATCTCAGAGGTCCATCCTGCGTAGTTCATTCAGCCACCTGAATTAAACTTTCACCTTGACCATGCAGGAGTTTTGGACCTTGTTACAGAGCAGCTGTGGTCCTTGATTGTTTGAAATGGCTATGTGATTCAGGGTAGTAGATAGCATTTGATGTTCCCTATGATGTGAACTGGAATCCTGACTTTTTGGAGGCCAGTGTATCCTGAAGAAAGAAGGCATTGATCTGTCCCCTTCAGCAGACTCTGAGATGTAGACAAAATGGGTGCCACAAAATCAGTAGGGCAGCTGGTCGTGATGTCCACCATTCTCCTGGGGTGTAACACAGTCACCCTTCCAATGGTTATAAGATTGATGTGAGGGGCATGTGAATCCTGTCAGTTGTGTTTCCACAACCAGAAAATTCATGCTGAGTGAAGGTCCACATGACATTGAGGGATACAGTCACTGAGGACTGTACAGGAGCAAAGTATCTTCAGGGAAGCACAGCAGACCTCAGCCACTCCATATTCCTGGTAGACTTATCTAGTCCAGACTGGTTGTCCAAGTTGAGATTACATGCGTCAAAAGAGAAATGGCAATTTTCAGATCGGTGTGGCTGTATAAGGCATTATGCTGGTGCTGGAGGGAAGGTATAAACCCTCAAAGCAGAGGGCTTGGAATTCTAAAATTCCAACTCCACTGCTGGTCACCCCATGTGTATGGGACAAAGCAGTGCCTTCAGTGGGTTTAACCACCCTCACTCAAAACCTCTTTGTGGCAGGAAGGACCCTTGCTTGGACTATGGTCGTGCCTCAAGCCCCTGTGAGAGGGTGAAAGTATCAGTAAAGGTCCTGATGAGCATCTGCTTGGCTTCCTGTCAGTCTAGGGCAATTCACAGACCAGTGCACACCATGTGTCCTAGCTCACTCCATAACAAAGGCAAGGATCAGCTTATCTGTCAAGACTGCATGCTCCTTATTTCCATGTGTGGCAGAAGTAATCTTTATGGGAAAAAAAGATTTGTAAGCCTAGTCCATGTTTGATCTGTCTTCTGCAAACAGTGATTAATTCCACCACATTTAAGTGAGAACATTTTAAAGTTTCATTGTTTAGATATTCTTAAAAATGAAAACAATATGAAACACAATAATCATTAATATGCATTTCCAGACAGAGTCTGCACTTTCCTTTGTATCTGAAGAGTGCCTGTCACATGGTAAATTCTAATTATAGCCACAAACTTAATGAGAGCCACAACAATAATAATGGCAAAATTCAAAGGAGGGAAATTGAGGAATGACAGAAAACACTAGTAACATGCTAGTTTCTCCATATATCTGTGGTTTGGATTTATATTTTGAGTCCTTTCTATCTTTTAAATTGAAATAATGATTTTTTAAATGGGCCACATTTATACTTAGTTTTCCTTTAAGAATATTTAATAATGTATGTTTTTGACCTAATTTGCAATGATGACTACTTTGGAGCCATGAAGGTACAGTTTGCCAGACCTTTTAATTCATGATTACATGTTACAACAGTGGAGACTTCAGACATTTAAATATTGGTTTGTTTGTTTATCTTCATATTGATCAAAAGAAGGTCCATTGATTGCTCTTTGTAAAAGAACGAAAGACTCTTGAAGAATTATTTTTCACTAAGTCCTAGGTAAAGAAGATCAGGACTAATAATGTTCGGAGCTTTCCTTATCCTTGTTTGAAACAAATTCTGTAGAAATAATCTGTAGAAGGACATAAACTACAAAACACATACCATTTCTTCAAACTCTTTTTTTTGTGCAACTTAGGGAGATATCCTAACAGGAAACATGCACTTTACCAGCTCATTTACTGGACTGCTCCTCAGTCCAGTATGAGCACATGTGAATAGTATGGCTATAGCTGCCTATAAAATTATTCTTGAAAGTTAAGGGAAATACTTCTGAATTGACCCCAGCATCTTAGGGAAAACAGAGACAGGCTGTGATACCCACTAAGTATTTAAAAACAGCCAATAAATTAACAGAAACCAAAGAAACTCTCAAAGCTATTAGTAAAATTTTAATCTATACCATATTTTATAAATATGTGGGATCTAAGGGCTAGAAAGAGCCATTAGATCATACAGCTTTATTTCCTGAGCTCGATGATTTATGTTTGATGAAAGCATATCTTCCAGGCAGACTTCCAGACAATGCTTTGGATATATTAAGTAGTGGAGAATCCACCACTTCCCTTGGCAGTTAGTGTTGCTGTAAAAGCGTGTACCTTAGTACTAATATGAGTTTGTCTGCCTTCTTCAGCTTCTGGCTGTTGATTCTCTTTATGCTTTCTTTACTAGATGAGAAAGCACTTCAGTGCACAGTACTTTTTCTCTGGAAGGGTACTTATACAGCTATAATTAAGTCACCTTGATCTTTTTTTTAATTTTCTTTCTTCTGATCAGCTAAACAGCTTGATTTCATTTAACGTCTCACCACATGGCAATTTCTATAGCATGTGGATCAATTCAATGGCTGCTTTCTGTACCGACTCCATTTTTTCACCATCCTTTCAAAAGGAGGGACATGAAAACAGTTTGCAGTGATTCNGACACTTCTCAGAATCATTACGCAGTAGAATATGATGCCTCATTCTGGAGGTTTAACTTCCATGTCTTACTCCTAACAACAGTACATATAGCTTTGCATTGTGCCACTTTAAAGGAAATTTGGGTCAAGTAACCAAGTGGTTATTGATAGAACTCTATAGGATTGGACATGAAATGCTGATTCCTGAAGAACCTCCCAGAACAGCCCTCATGTTGAAAGCTGTTCCTCATTGAAACTACCTCTTGAGAGATATCAGTTATGCTGTCACATTTGTAATATGTTTTTATTTGCTATGTTGTATAACATTAGGACAATGCTAATTATTTTGTGTCTACATTGTCTTCAAACTTTATTTAAAAAAGCTTTTTCTATTTTTTTGAGATGATACTTGTTGAATATGAGGAAGGGAAAGGGAAGCCACAGTCTGAGGAGACTTCTTCAGTGGCACACCTTGAAGACAAACAAGACTTATCACACTCTTCCAGCTGTCTGACATGCATGTGCATTCATAATATAGCTATTTCAATGCAATCAGTTTCAAAATTAGTGGTGACAAATGCACTGTCACACAATTAAGATACGTCAGCTCCTTTCTTTCAGTCACCATGCAGCAATGTGCTGAGCGGTTCCACACTCAGTCCCAAGATATGACTACCCCTGCATCTTTTTAAACATTTTAAAAAAAAGAAATTCATGTGAAACCTCCATTCAAACCTATTGAGAGGTAAAAGCTGTTTATGTTTTATTGAGAAAAAAAACCACAACAAAACCCAGCAAACCCAGAGCATTTTAACATCTGTTTTACAAAGTGGCATACCTTAAAACAAAAGGATTGCCTACCTTGCTGCATATCCAGAGGTATGTTCCATTTTAACCAGTGAATTCAACATTTGAGGTACAGAGGACTTCTTTCTAAGGCACATTTAAGGCTTACGAAAGTACTCTATCCTCTAAAATCTCAAATTTCAGTGAGCAGTGGAGGTTGTTCAAGACCACCATTCAAGACAGCAATAAGAAGAGAAAGAGACTGTTAGGAAAATGGTGTCACTTGTTATATTCAATACTAAAGTAGTTTCTCTAAGAAGAAAAAAAGATATCTCTCACACCCCTTCCTCCACCAAAAAAAAAAAAAGGTAGAAACAATCCTGCTTAAGACTGAGAAATTGTTCTGGAAAACAATGTGTATTGAAGAGGGGAAATCCTGGTCTATCAAGTTGGTGGGCTGGATAATGTAACATTTACATGTTGAGGGTCAAATTCTCTTTACTTTTGCAACAATGCGAATCAGTAATAAACCCCATGAGGTCAGTAGACTAACTCTAGGTGCATATATGTATAATGGAGAGTGGAATTTTGATTCAACCATGGCTGGATTAAAGTAAATATTATCCTCCTGACAGATTTGCCAGCATGATAAAATAACAAAACCAATAAATAATAAATCTCAGACAATATTCTCTTTAAGATAAAAATGAGAAGAAGGAGTGAAACAGTGTGTGAAAATAACTGGCTCATTCATCTTACAAAAGTAGGTAGTCAAATACATTGCAACTCTTTTTTTTTTCTTTCCAGATTTGTTTGGTTTTTTCCCCCTGCTCAGAAGAACATGAGAGTAGAAATGTTTTGTCTGCATTATGATACAGATGCTTTTCACAGGACAAGAAAAGGAAATTTTCCTGATCATCCATTTTCTGATTTCTGAGCCATTTCCCATCCTACTAAATTGCTTAATACTCCCTGTAGCTGGACCTGTGACCTGGAATCTTTATGCAAGATTAATGGGAAAGCAAATGGGAATTAGTATCTGGGCGGGTTGCTGCACAGCTCTTGCTTTTATCTAGCACTCCACCTGGTTTTTTTTACAATTATGCTTTCATTAGTTTCTGAAGCCAGCGATCCTAAAAGACCTTCCCATTTCTTCTCTCTCTCTTCCCTCCCCCTCGTCCTCAATTCTTTCCATCTCCTATCCCAAAATTATCAAACTCACTCTGCTTGTAACTGACATGCTGACAGGAAATTATTACACGTCATTACACTTCTTAAAACACAATTTACCCAGCCTTTGCAAATTATTCTTCAGCAAGTGTGAGGGGGTAATGGAAACTGTCTATTCCACTTACAGTTGTCACTCATGCTTTCTTCTGTACAATGAACAATTTATGTTTTCTGTCTCTCCAAGAAGGGGCTGTGCTCAAAATATGTAAAAGCAACTTATCATGGAATAGGAAAATAAACCTCCTGTTCAAGTTCCCTTACCCTGTCTTATTACAGAGCGGATACATTTTCTGTCGTAACCTCATTAGTCCTCATGCAAGCACAGCACAGGCTGCTGTTTATTTAGTAGGAGCAGACCTCCTTCTGACTTCTGGCCTGCCAATTGCACTTGACACTTGCTGTAAAAGAAAAGCGATCTTGTGTGACTGTAGTAACCAAAACTGATAATCCACAATCATAATAGTCCTATTCCTTGCCTGACACTTTTATTCTTCTTCACAGATAACTACTGCAAAAGGGTGCCTGTGGTATCTTTTTTTCCCCTGTTGCTGCACCTTGTTTTTGGGTTGCACTTCTTTGTCTTTTGCTTTTGTCTTATATAAATACAAACTACCAAATCTTAAAGTGAATGGGGTTTGTTTATTTAAAAGACTTAGAAACAAACAAACAAAAAAATTGTGACGTGCTCTCCCCCTCAACTTGATCATATTGATTAGCTTTCAGGCATTCCTCTGTCAGGCTCATTCTGCCTCAATGGGAGAAGGATGATGAATTGTCTGACTACTAGAGGTGAGGAGAAAGAAATGCTAAGCCTGGGTCTGGGAATTGGCTAAGTACTTCTGCGGAGCCTCAGCCTCTCAATTGCTCTCAGCAACTTGGCCTCCTTGATTTATAAACTGGAGTGGTGATTAATGATCTTTTAAGTGGACAAGGCAGGCCAAATCTGCACAAATCGGGCCACTCAAACATGACTACTGCTTGTAGGAGAAGAATAACAGCCTTTACATAAAGGTAATTGAGACCGCTTCAGAGGATCTGGTAGCCTGCTTTAGCAGAAATAAATCAGCCACACAGGCCATCTATTTTTGAAATCAGTCCTTCTCAGCAAACCTCCTCAGGTCAGCACGTGGAGTTGAGAATGTGGTGGGTTAGCAGATGTACTTCAGGTCACAAACAAGGCAGATCAAGCAGCCCCTGTGCTCAGAGAGGAAAGAGCATCCCACCTGGGCATCCCGCTGCAGCTTCTCAGCATCAGTGCTGAGCTTGATCCTACCTTTGTCTGTGCCTCCGTGTTGGACAAATGGGGCCTGCCCCGCAGGTTAGAGGCTTGATTCCTCTCCCTTTCATACTTGTCCCATACCTGTCTTGCTACAAGCTTCACCTGGGCTGCCTGTGACTCACTGCCTGTCAGTGTGTACTTTCTTCAATGGCTTGTGGCCATATCTGCTGCACTTCAGGGCTGAATCAGGAGGCTTCCTACTTCCTAGGGGGCGATGAGCTCAAAATGTTTTAACCAAGTCTCAAAAGCTGAGAGCCTCAGCTCCTCCTGGATGCCCAATGGTGATTAATTTAAACAGCCAGAAACACTGACAGTAAGTGCTCAGCGCGCAGCAGCTTGTGTGAGCCATCCCTTTCCTCCAAAATTTGGCTCCTCAGGCAAGTACTTAGTTTGCCCAGCCTTAGGGCCAGCCCTGCAGACAAGTGATCTCCCCTAAAGGGACTAGTGGATTTGAAAGCCACTGTAGTATCTGCAGCCCAAGACAAAAGTCTTTTAATACCGTGCTTGTAAGATGGAGAACAGAAATCATGGGCCATAATGAATATTTATCAAGGAAATTATACCTGGAATCAGGAAAGCTGACAAGCAGTAAATAGAGGGGGCGGCTGCTAGAGCAATTGAGCAGCGTGTGGCAGCAGGATCAATAGCAGAAAGGTAACTTGTGGCCAGAAAGGAGCACACGCTCTTCCCCGGAGGGAGATTCCAAAACAGTTTCAATCTGGTGCCCCCTCCGGGGAAAACTCCCATCTATCTGAGAGTGGGGGAATCACAAGCCTATTTTCTGAAGCTCAGTTATAACAAACAGAGCCATTTGCTGTGAGGTCGGTAATGTCTTTTCCACTAGCCTTCCCCAAGCAGAGGAGTTGCAACTAAAGTAATGAATTATCCCCAGACTCAGGCTATCTATGGATAACAAACATCATTAGTCTGTTTCCATGAGTGCTGTGGCTATGGGCTTCTATAAAACCTAACCCCAAATTGCGGTTTCTCACAAGAGGACTGGAGAGGTTAAAAAACACAACACTACAAAATCCTCTCTAGATGAACTTTCCTGTCTGTCTTGCCATTACTAAAATGTTGCTTTTAATAGAAGGGGTGTGGGAATCACGGGATTCACAGGTCTGCACCCTGTTATCTCCTTGAAGGTGACTTCCCTGCTTTGCTGTATTTTGTTTTGTTCCTGTAAAAACTGTATAGAACAATATCTGACTCACAGAGTTATTGTGAAAAAATTTTTAAATATCTGGAGACCATCAGATGCAAGAGCACAGGATTATATACACAAATATACATATACACATATGTACATACACACACACACACACACACATATTCTCAGATGCTCCAAGTATCTCCTCTGATGTACTTGAACTTGTTCTGCTGACAGCAACTGCTTTGAGGCTAGCAGCATAGGCATTATTTTTAATGTCACCTTTTAAAAAAAATGGAATTATTATTACTGTTACTACTATAATTTTAAGACTGTGAGGGGAGAATGGGATCTAAAAGATAATTCAGTGCAGAGATCTTGTGCACTGGAAACTCCTATGTCTCATTGGTCCTTTCTGTGATGCCTATTCTGCTACAAATGGAAATAGCAGTTTCTGATGGAGAGAATAAAAGTTATGAGAGATGCATTCAATGTTGGTTTTGTTCTGTAGCCTTCACACCAATATATTCTGGTTTAGGCATATTTTTTTAAATTATTTTTATGTGGAAAACCTCTTGAGAAGGTTTCTGCTAATAATATCCTGCTAACATTTTGTATCCTGCGGCACACCCAACTCTGTGTGCCAAGCAGATAGCTTTTTGATAAGTCATTAATGATTTGAATTGTACTTAATCTGTTCAGGTTCTTTTTACTCTTGAAATTATCCTATTTTCATACAACCAGCCAGTTTCAAAGTACAGCAGTGGCCAGATTGAGCTCTAGCTGGGCTTTTGCCTTCCTGATTTCCTCTCTGCAATATGTGGGTAATCATTGTCAATTCTTCCTTTAATAGCTGCTTGAGAAAGGGGGAAAGCAACATTTTTCTCCTACTGGAAATGTCAGTTTGACAGACTTAAATAAAATTACAACATATATGTGTGTGCATGTGTGTTTGCATGCTGCATGTTTGTGTGTATGTAGGTGTGAAGACACATATTAAGTAAGTCTGACAGAATGTTGTTGGTTGAATTTTTAGAGGTTATAAATAATGTTTTCCTTCATCAATTTGCAGACAGTGGGAGGTGACCCTGTTTTGAAACTCCTTATGGCAACATAATCATTGAGATGGAAGAGGATGGTTCCTTGGATATCAAAGACCTGTCTAGGTTCAATACAGAAAAGTAGAAGATTGCTCCAGCCAGCAATAAGTGGTGGTCAAAAAAAAAAAAAAAAAAAAAAAA